>PVLD010007525.1:0-90882 GCA_004027595.1 Dinomys branickii
AGAGGATCAACTGTCTGACTAAATTTGCATGTCTGTATATGGGTCCATACATCTACAATTCGAAGATATCAATGGATAAAGCAACAACAACTGTTGAGACCATATCACCTTGTCTATAGATTAATTGTGATTGTACTATTTTCTATGATAATGGGTGTCTGTTTGTCAATATGTTTTTGTACTTTTATGTTTCTAAAATAAAAAAAAAATCAAAAAATTCACATAACTGTTTATATTTAACCTTTACTCCTTGTGCCTTTAGAGCTTTTTCTAAACCTTCAACAAACATTTCATGTTTACTCATTTCTTGTCCCATTATGCGCTGTTCTTACCAAGGTGCGTCAGATGCAGCAGGCTCCTGCGTCAGACCGATCCTTTTCTTTCTCCAGTCTCGTCAGAGGCGGGCGCGCGACTTCTGAACAGCGATCCTCACTGAATCTCCCATACTTGAGCCCCACGTTGGGCACCACTTGTCCCGACCCGCGGGTAGTCAACGAAGGCTCCAGAGAGGGAGTGGGATAAAAGGACAAGAGACACAAGAAACGGAGACAAGACAGGAGTCTGATCAAGTCTCGTTTATTAAGTGGAGAGCTTGGGCTTATATACATGCAGGAGTAGGGATTGACGTCGCGGGTAACTAAGCAACAGAGGGAAGTCCAGATATCACGCGAGGGTGGTCAAAGCATCAGGCGATATTACGTAATTAACAGGAAATTGACCATATATGGAAACCACAGGAAACTGATCATACATGGAAACTGGAACTTAGCTCTCAAGATGGCTGGTAGTTTACAAAATGGATGCCGACCGCAGGTCTTTCAGCGGTCTCCCACACTTTAGGATGATGATTCATGCACCATGATAAAACACATATCTTGCTTGGGACTAGACTCTTCGCTTGGGGCTTTGTAGTAAAACAGGGCTGTGAATTTGTCAATTGTGGTAAATCTGAGCGATGTGAGGTTTAAATTTAGGGCCCATTATTTGCTGATAGAGTAATACATAGTGAGAAAACAACACACCTTTGGGTTCAGAAGAAAAAGTCAACTTTCAAGTGACTGTGAATATTGGTGTCTGTTCAAAATTCAGCTTGTGGACAAGAGAAAAGTTTTCCCATGGGAGAATAGCTCAGTAGGGTATGCAGCAGTCCTAGTTTTAAATTTCCTGGCTTCTCAAGCTTCCCTTAATCCCCACTTGGGAATGAGCCTCCCTTCCCATGCCACACGGGCACAAAGAAAGTCATATGTAAGTTCAGAAACGTGTCTAATCTTCTGAAAATGAGTTTACTTGTAAATGGTTAAGCAGCCTTCTTCCCTGACTGGCTTTCCTTTTGCTTGTGCATGCAAGATACCTCAAGTGTTTTTCCCTTAATTTAACATAAGACTGATTTTCTGGGAAATTGTGCAGAGGGAATTATTACATCTGAAGAATCAAACAATAATTCAGAAGTAAATTATGTGTTTTACATTTAACTCAAATGGATATAAAAATCCACAGAATAAAGGTGTAGATTAATAAATCAACTCTAGGTTATTCGAGTCCATTTTCCTGAATTCATCTAACCCCAGATGGACACAGGATGAGCTTTCTTGGATCCTCTTTATAGCTTTACCATCACTTGGTTTAAACTCATTGCAGTGTTGAATGAGTCATTATTGAGGTCTGGATATGTTAAGGTTTTTGTTGTTGCTCTGAACATGATCTATACTGATGACTATCCCTTGTGATTTTGAGAAGGCTGTGCACTCTGCAGTTATTAGATGAAGTATTTAATATTCAGAGAATCCACCTGAGGGATGACGTTATTCCTTTTAACTATACAATTACAGATTTCTTCAACTATCAGTTTCTCATGAAGATGTTTTCAAATCTTCAGAAACAATTTTGGATCTGTGATTTTCCCTTCAGTTTCATGTTTTTGCCCCATGTCACTTGAAGCTCTGTTCAGTGGTGTAAATATAAAGAACTGTTAATTTTTGTCAGAGAACAACCATCTGTATCATTGTATGATAATTGTGGTCTTTATTTTCTTTGAGGCACATATCAAATAGTGTCACAGAAATACAACTTCAGCAGATTTTGTTGAATCAGTACAAGACTAGTATATTTGTATAATTTTTATTTAGCCTGCGTTTTAAGATTATCTTTCATTATATTTTAAATATTTGTGTACTTTTAGCAGGTAAGTGGAAATTGAATTCATTTATAATTTAATCCTTGGGATCTTGCAGCATTTACACACTGTCAGATGTTGAAATGGATCTGAAAGATTACTTCACAAACCTTTATTTTTTTATATTAAAAACACTTCAAATTGAATACTGTAGTAACATTTCAGAGTAAATCACAGTGTTCCCAACTACATGCACAATAGTGCATATTAAATGTACTGAGCTTACTTTCTGTACTCAAATAAAGGTCTTAAGTTTTTAAAGCATATCCATCACTTCTGTATGAAATTTGTTTTGTTTTTTTTTCACAGAGAACTAAAGTTGGGTCCTTGTTTTCTTATCTACACTCACATTCTCTGTTGTTTCTGTAAATAACTGGCAGGTTAAGGACATGTGGTTGTAGCTTTTTGATTTTATTTGGTTTAGTTGTCCTGGTTATATTGCTTAAACTAGAAGTTTCTTCTCCCTGTTTATTTTACTTGGGAATTTTACATAATTCCATTTTTTTGTTGTTGTTGATTAGGGTATCCAGTAGGCTTGTGTACTAATTTTTTACCTGATTTTTCAGTATTGGAAATATCTACTCACAAATTATCTATCTCACACTGAAATAACATTATGATTTCAGAGACATTCATGCAGCATAGCATAGTCACAAGTATTTCCTATCCCATGTACAGTGTGTGGGGCTCATTTACATGTCAGTACCTCTAATAACAAAGGAGACTGTTGATGTGACCCATTTAAACATAATTTCTTGGTAAATACACAGAGAATGTACATCAATAGATACATTTTTAAAAATTGTCCACACTTCCATAACTTCGGTATGGTATCTTCAATTTCCCAATCTTGGCTGATGTTACCTTATACAAACAGCCTTTCCCACAGTCCTTTGCATTTCGGTTGCCTTTATCCATTTTTCCATGCTTTAGACAGTTGCCTGATGGTCTTCACATGGAAAATTTACTGACCTTTTTCACATACTCTCTCATCTTTTTTTTTTTTTCATTTTTGAACCATACTTTTCTCTTCTTTGTATTCTTTGAGAGTGGTGGTGGTGGTGGTGCTGGTTCCTCACAGATCATTTAATAAGTCTAAAGAAGTGAAACTCAAAATCACACCCTGCACCTTTTTCAGTGTTAAGGAAGATAGATTTGAGTGGCTGAAATTCAGTACTTCATTTCCTGTCAAGCATATGGGTATACAAATATTACAGTGCTCTGGACTTTGGAGAAATTCTGTTTTCCTCCACTTAAAACTTACTTAAAAACCAGAATTTTTAAAACGGTTTTGTTCTCCCCATGCTACTGTCAGAATCCTGAAGCAATTTTTTCTGATTATCACTTTAAGAGCCAGCCAGCACTGGCAGAAGTAAAATTAACAAAGCTGTATGATGGCTAAGATCTGGCGGCAGGAGTTTCTACTTGTCAAATTCTCTTACCCTTGTTTATAAGGACACAACATATTTCTATCATTGTTCCATTCCTTAGTTCCTTCAGTGTAATTTACACTTCTGTCAGTCTCCTGGTTCTCCCATTTAGTCTTCAAGGGTTGCTGATTTTAAGTTAGGTTGCTTTTTTGTTACTGAGAAAAAATAATCCTTCTGTTTCTCCAAGTGAACTGTAAAGTGGAAGTGTGTGCTCACCGTTTGATTTTTACTGATAATATTTAACCCTCAGCATGGATTCTGCTTGTCATTCAATTTAAGATAATGTTATCAAAGCCTTGGCCTTCACAACTTTGATCTGACAGTTTGTCAAACGAAACTTCTGCCTGAATAAATGCGTTCTCTCCACTACTGTTAACTTCAATAACCTCTCCAACAAGGCCCCTTTCTCCACTCTGTCAAATGTTTGGTACATGGTTGAGAGTCTTTCTGTAATCTGCCTGAGTCCTCCATTGTAAGAATAATACTCCTTTGCATGTCCTGTTGGTTTTCTATGTCATAGCTTCATAAATGTCAACATAAAAGATACTCCTCTCCAGGATGGCGTGGGATTTTCCACCACAGTTCAGACGTCTCCTCAATCAGCTTGCATGACTGTCTTATTTCTCTTACTTCCTAACCTATGCTGCTGTGAAAGCACTGCTTTTTGGATGTCTGGAGTCTCTTGTTTCTAACTGTGCTGTTTTGTTCACTGTGCTCAATCTATAAATTACCTCTCATTTTTTTCCAAGTTAGAATGTGGGCAAACTTACAAAAATTTTCATTACTTACAGTAATTTTGTGTTTAAATGTTTTTAACATATTTTATTCTCAAAAATGCTTTTAGTGAGTTTTAGCAGTAATAACAATGTAAATGTCCTGAGAGCAGTCAGAAAGTTTTGTAAGTGGGCTGTGGGCAGTGGTTAACAGGAACCAAGTGAAACCTCATTAGAGTTATCCTTCCCTTCCCCATGAATAACAGTTGTCATATTTATTTTGCTATTTTTTCTAAGTTTGCTATGTGTATTCTTGTAGTTTTGCCACCTTGAAATGTTCAATATGTGAGTCTATAGAAAAACATTATAGGTGGTTTCTTTGTCTTGCTGTGTTTAATATGTGGTCATGTCTAAGTGAAGGGCGAAGTGCTTTCCTGTCAATTACAGTGGTCACATGGTTGAAGCTTTTTCAAGTTTACCTTTTGTAGATGTGATATCCGTTTGTCTCCAGGAACCATAGTACAGTATACTTTCTGGACATTGGATTAAAGCACTGGTCTGTAGATTTTGGTGTAGTCTAGAGGACGTGACTGGACAATATCAGTTCTTCATAAGTCCACATGCTAGTTGTGCCTTTCCACAGTTCCATTTTCTTTGGCTATTTTCTCAACCAAGTTCATGGATCTTGTTTATATTTGATGTTTTCTCTTGAATTATATATGTTTTATTCATTTTTCTGATATGTTCATTGATTTTTACCATGTACACAAATTATTTTTATTGTATACAGTGTAGTTTGTTTTTTACTTCTTATCTCTATTACTTCTCATAATTGATGCGGGTATTTCTTTCTCCCTCTAATTCTGATGGCTTCATGATTTTCTTCTGGTAAAACAATGTTTTTCACACCTGAAAGATATTTGACTGTGAAATTTCAAAGTATTCAAGTTTTACTTTCCCATTTCAAGGTGTAACTTAACCATCGCACATGGACTGTGACGAATAAAGTGCATGTTTCAATGCATGTAGCTGTTTATTCCTGCCTCCTGTGTTAAACAAATCGTGATTTCTGCCGTTTTTTTAAAAAAAGACTCAAACATGAATCAGTATCCTATTCCCATGTGAGCCCCCTGAAAACTGTGTTCCTTTTCTGTGATCTAGCTGGCATTCTCACTAATAGAACAGTGCCTTAAATAGTGGATTTTTAAATCTCTTTTCTGTATCTGTCACCTTATTATTTAGTAGTGTTGAACATTCGTTATACTGAATAATTAAAACTTTCTTTGACACATTAAAGCTGTGATTTGGAAGTGCCAAAATTTTTTCTTCCATTTTTCCTTTTATTATTACTGCAAGTTTAGTTTGCAAAATAATGGCTTTCACTGTACATACTTTGTAGTTTGGTCAGATCCATCCCCCCATTTCTCTCCCATATGCAAGTTTCAAAATGCTATCTAAATATAAGCAAAGAAGAAAGGGATCAATTAAATAAATAACAACTTGAGAAAAAGATACATTCTATGATCTGTGAGAGTAGTCATCAGATATTCTTCTATCTTAGTTTTTATAAACATGGATGCTGATCTTGTAGACTCCCTGTATAAACTGTTCTTCAGAGGCAGTGCCCAAAAAAAGCTTTGGTTAATTGGCAGGAAAATCGATGTTCCCTTTCTGCTATTGCTTTAGCAATAAATTCTAATTAGCATTAAAATTCCTCTGGGAGATATGTATGTGAATAGAGAAGAACAGTTTGAGGACCAAATATTTGGAGAACTCAGCCTCATTTCACTTTTTTGTAAGTAGAGTTGAAATATTTCATGTTGTGAATCTCACTCTTCTTTCTGGATATATATGTCTGATGATCTAGGAGGTAGTGTCCTTTGAGGATGTGGCTGTCAATTTCACCATAGAGGAGTGGGTTTTGCTGGATCCATCCCAAAAGAAGCTCTACAGAGATGTGATGCGTGAAACCTTTAGGAATGTGGCTGCTTTAGGTAAGGAAAATACCCATTTCTCATTTATGCAGTCAGAGAGCACTGGCTGTTGCTTATCAGTGCAATTTACTTTATTGGAATATGGGTATATGATGATTCTTTCAGGTAAGGTCACATTATACTATGAACCTAACCAGAATCTCTGAATTTTTATGTAATGTACTAACTGATCATTACATTTCTTTTTCTACACTTTAGAAAGAACTTGGGATGATGAGGAAATTGAAGATAAGTACAAAAATTGGAGAAGAAATCTAAGGTAATTTGTACTCACATGACAGAATGTTCCTTAAGAGTCTATGAAAACCAAGCAAGTTATACAAAGGAGGCCATGTTGCAATTTCTTTAATCTCACAGTATTTCTGCAAAGGTGCATATATGTTGAGTGTCTGCAATTTCAAAATTGAATATTTCAAATAAAATGTCTGAAATGGAGGCAGCATTGACATTATGTCACAAGTAGCATTATCTAATGTAAAAGAATAAACAAATTATATCCCATCCTTAAAATTATAAAAAATTTTCTATGAAATTCCATTCAGGAATATATTGTGTTTTGATTGAGAGCCAAATTATATGTACATGTATTTTCAAAAGGCTACATTCAGATGCATGGTGGCGCACACCCACAACTTCAACGATCGGGAATCTGAGGCAGGAGGATCACTTTAACTTCAAGGGCGAGTCGGGCATGGTGGCACACACCTGTAATCCCAGCACTGGGAGGCTGAGGCAAGAGGATCATTGCAAGTTTGAGACCACCCTGGGCTACAAAGTGAGCTCAAGGCCAGCCGGAACTGCACAGCAAGACCCTGTCTCAAAAAGACCAAAAAAATAAATAAATAAGTGCAAGGGCACCCTGGACTACACAGTAAAACCCTGTCTCAAAAAAACAAAAAAGACCACATTCATGTCAAAAATTAATGTAAGGAATGCTATATGTATTTAAATGTTGTATACACATTTCGTATTTTCAAAATTGCTATCCTCATGAACATAATGAAACTTGAGATGAATGCCACTGTTTTGATAATAAAAGTTTTCAAGCAGTCCTCTGAAGGATTTGGTCCATTCATGTTACAGATTAGAAGGTACCATTCCATAACATGCATTGAAATGTCATTATAGTATAACATCTATGGAAATGTATATAGAGATTCCCCCCAAAAAATAAAAATAGGAATTCCACTTTATCCAGCTCTACTCTTACAGGGTATATTCCCCTCAAAACTAAAGTAACCATAGTAATACGTGCACATCCTTGTTTGTAGCAGTACAGCTTACAAAAGCTAAATTGAAGAAACAGCCTAAATGCCCATTCACAGATGAGTTGATTAAGGAGATAAGAGATAGCTTGGGAATGACAGTGCATGTGTGCCATCCCAGCCCCATGGAAAGCTCAGGCAAGAATATCATACATAAATGCTCAGCTTGGTCCACTTAATGATTAATGAGACTATTTTAAAACAAAATAAATAGACCGGGTGTGCAGTTCAATGCTAAAAGCCTAGGTTACATCTGCAGCACTGAAAAATTTATATACATGAAGAATGAAATGATGTCAGTGGCCAAAAGCATGGAGTTGAGTCAATAATGTTATGTAATGCAGACACAGAAATTTCAATATCATGTGTTAGACTTAGTATGAGAAACTCAGGATATAAATTAAAGAGTGAAACAAAGGAGATGTGTTAGAAAAGAGGCAGACATTGTGGAGTGGGTGAAGAGGCTTGGTGGAAGAGGGGAGAATAGAGTCATGGAAGAAAGGCTATATATCAAAATACAGTATACAGGTTTTTCCTCAAAAGAAAGTGCTATGTATTGCAAACATGTGAATTATAAACTGCAAGAGAGTATTACTGTTTTGGTAAAAGCTGTTTCCAAGCCATCATTTCGAATATACAGTAAACTCATGATCAAATATTCCTAGGGGGCATCAAACCAGATCTCCTCCCAGTAAGCCATTAATAAAAAGACTGCTTTAAATGTGATCAGTTATTTTCTTTTCTTTACAGCAGTGAAGAAGTAGAAAAGTGCTGTGAATATGAATATGAATATGAATGTGGGTATCAACATGGAGAAACGGTTTTCTGGACAACAGATACTAACATGAACATGGGAGCAGTTGGTACAAAACCAGGTGAAAGCCATGGTTCTAGAAAGCCCCTGATGGTTCATTCATCAGCCAACATGCCCGTGATAGCTAACACTAGATTCAAATCATACGAATACCAGGAATTTGAAGAGAAGCTCTCTAACTGTAACAAACATGGGAGAACCTACACTGACTTCCAGTCCTTTCAGAAGCATGCAAATGCAAATCCTGGAGAGAAACTCTGTGAATATAAGCAATGTGGAAATTTGTACTCTGATTGCACTGAAGGAGCTAACACACAAGAGAAGCCCTTTGTATATGAGCAAAATGTGAAATCTCTCAGTACACCCAGCTATGTTCAAATCTGGGAAAGAAATCACAGTGGAATGAATACCTACATATGTACAGAATGTGGAAAAGCTTTTACTTCTCACTATTTTATGCAGATACATGAAAGAGCTCACATTGGCAAAAAACTCTCTGTATGTAAACACTGTGGAAAATCCTTCACTAATAGCACTTCATTTGGTAATCATCAAAGAACTCACATTGGGGGAAAA
Organism: Dinomys branickii; assembly: GCA_004027595.1. Taxonomy (NCBI): domain Eukaryota; kingdom Metazoa; phylum Chordata; class Mammalia; order Rodentia; family Dinomyidae; genus Dinomys; species Dinomys branickii. The sequence goes on from PVLD010007525.1 coordinate 8,966, forward strand.
CCCTTTGTATGTAAGCAGTGTGGGAAAGCTTTCAGGACACACAGTGATTGTCAAAGACATGAACGAACTCACACTGGGGTGAAACCCTATGATTGTAAGCAATGTGGGAAAGCTTTCAGCACGCGCAGTAATTGTCAAATACATGAAAGAATTCACACTGGGGAGAAACCTTACGTATGCAAGCAATGTGGAAAAGCATTCAGCAGACACAGTAATTGTCAAATACATGAAAGAACTCATATTGGGGAGAAACCCTTTGTATGTAAGAAATGTGGGAAAGCTTTTAGCACACACAGTGATTGTCAAAGACATGAAAGAACTCACACTGAGGAGAAACCCTATGTATGTAAGCAGTGTGGGAAAGCTTTCAAGACACATAGTGATTGTCAAAGACATGAAAGTACTCACACTGGGGAGAAACCCTATGTATGTAAACAATGTGGGAAAGCATTCAGCAGACATGGTAATTGTCAAATACATGAACGAACTCACACTGGGGAGAAACCCTATATATGTAAGCAATGTGGAAAAGCATTCAGCAGACACAGTGCTTGTCAAATACATGAAAGAACTCACACTGGGGAAAAACCCTATGTATGTAAGCAATGTGGGAAAAGTTTCAGCAGACAAAGTCATTGTCAAATACATGAAAGAATTCACATTGGAGAGAAACCCTACGAATGTAAGCATTGTGGGAAAGCTTTTGGCACACACAGTCATTGTCGAATACATGAAAGAACTCACACTGGGGAGAAACCCTATGTATGTAAGCAATGTGGGAAAGCCTTCAGCACACATAGTAATCGGCAAGTTCATGAAAGAACTCACACTGGGGAGAAACCGTACATATGTAAGCAATGTGGGAAGGCTTTCAGCACACAGAGTAGTTGTCGAAAACATGAAAGAACTCACAATAGGGTGAAACCCTATATATGTAAGCAATGTGGGAAAGGTTTCACAACACAGAGATATTGTCGAATACATGAAAAAACTCACACAGGGCAGAAATCGTACATATGTACGTAATGTGGGAAAACTTTCAGCAAATATTGCACTTGTGAAAGCTATAAAAGAACACACTACAGAGAATCCCAGTCTATGCAAACAATGTGGAACAGCTTTCAGCACACACAGTGTTTGTCAAAGACAAGAAAGAACTCATTGAGGATAAACACTATATATGTAAGCAATAAGGAAAAACTTTAGATACACATTGGTGTTGTCAAGTACATGAATTATAAAGGGTAAAAGTGCTATGTATGTAAGCAATATGAAAAAGCATTGTTATGCTGGTAATATCAAAGACTTTAAAAAACTAAGAGAAAGTGAATTTTGAATATATAGAATGACATGCACGGACCTGAAAGGACACATAGAGGAGAGAAATCCATTCTATGTAAGCAATATGAAAAATTTAACCCTCGCCCTAACCTCAATAACTTAATCAGGCCAGCTTTCCTTTTTCACTGTCAAGATATTTGGTACATGGTTGAGAGTTCTGCTTTAATATACCTGAGTCTTTAGTTATAGGAATAGTATTCCTTCGCATGTCTCCTTGGTTTTCTTTGTCATATCTTCTCAAGGATAGTATAGGATTTTACATCTTAAGTAGGATATCTATTCATTTATGAGCTCACATGTCAGAGTTTTCCTCCTCTGAGTTTATAATCTGCACGCTTCCTGATGTCCAGCAAGCAATCAGACCGCTATTTTCTGAGTATCTGGAGGCTTCATGTTCGCAACTGTGCTGTATTATTGTGCCCAAACTAAAATTTTTTTCTCATTTTTTCCATGTTAGAATGTAGGCAAGTATACATAAATCTATAGTATCTTTCCACATGGTAATTTGTTTAAATATTTTCCAATAAATTTTATTTTCAAAAATGTTTTTGGTGAAATTTAACAACAATACAAATATTCTGAAAACACTCAAAGTTTTATAACTGGGCCTTGGGAAGTGGTTAAGAGTACCCAGGTGAGGGGCAGGGGATATAGCTCAGCAGCACAAGTGCCTGCCTGGCAAGTATAAGGTCCTGAGTTCGATTCCTGATACCAAAAAAAAAAAAGTACCCAGGTGAAATCCTGTTTGGCTTATCCATGTCTTCCCCTTGAATTACCATTACCATTTTAGCTGTTTTTCCTAAGTTTGCCGCATATCATTGTCACTGTGCAATATTTCAGTTTTGAACCCTTGAATGTTAACTGACTACTATAGAAATTGCACAGAAAGGCATTGTATGTGGATTTTTTTTGTCTCACTGTATTTCACATTTGCTCATGTCTACATCAAAACAAGGCTTCCTCATCCATTTTAGTGGTCACATAGTTGAAGTTTTTTTTTTATAGATGTGAAAATAATTACATTTGTCGCCAAAAACAGCCACACAATATATTTTCTAGACATTGGATTAAAGCCAGTGGTCTGTGGATTGGTGTACTCCAGTATGTCTGTGGAGTGTCATTTCATCATTTATTCTAAGCCTGCTTTCTACTAGGTTCTTTCCACCTTTTTTTTTTTTTTTTTTTTTGCTAATTCTTCAACCATGATCATGGATCTTGTTTATTTGGCATTTTCTATTGAATCATACATTTTATTCATTTTTCTTATGTGTTCATTGATTTTTATGCAGTACACAAATCCTTTTTATTGTATACTGTGAAAAACATTTTAAGTTTTCTTCTCTTTTACCTCCCTTTATTTACATAGATTTAAATTTCTCCCTCTAATTCTGATGGCTTCATGATTTTCTTCTGGGGAAACAATCTTTTTTCATATCCAAATGATACCTCATCATAAAGTGCATGTTTCAATTTATATACCTGTTTGTCCCTGCCTCCTGTATTAAACAGATGGTAATTTTTGCCATTCTGTACAGGAAGAGCTCCACCATGAATGAATGAACTGTTTATATGTGAGTCTACCACATCTTTCTACTAATAGATTATGAACCTTTTTCCTATATTTAAGTAACATGTCCCCTTGTTTGCTGGTTATTGAACATTGTAAAACATTTGTTATATTGAACAGTTTTTGTGAAATGAAAGATATTTGGATATGACAAAAGTTTTTCTATAATTTTTTTCCTTTTATTAATGCTTGTTGACTTAAAAATATTAGTGTTCATTACATTTATATTTTAATCATATCCAATGCCCTATTTCTTTCCCTTACGCCACCTTAGAAATTTTGCGTATCTGTGACAGGTGACCATTTCTTGTCCTTGAGCTGTAAGGCAATATATCTTGCTTCATCTAACTTAATTGTCCTTAGACGTTCTGTAATAAAAACTAATATTTTTATTAACAGTTTAAATTGTCTTTGATTAATTGTCCTTCGTGTTCAAGGATGCTGCCTAAATACCATCTGAGAAGCAAGTAATTAATCCCCTAAATAATAAGTTGAGAAGAGAGATATTTTCTGTGCCCTGTCACAGCAATTCATTAGGTATTTTCCTACTTGAGCTTTTTACTTGCATGCTATATCAAATCACTATATAGAGACAATGTGTGTAGAAAACTGATGTTAACCAATGGTCCCCCAAAAAACTAAAAATATGTAAAATAAATAAAAGAACAAAAACCTTAGGGCTGGGGATTTACCTCAGTGGCACAGTGCCAGCCTAGCAAGTGTGAAGTCAGGAGTTTGATTCCCAGTACCAAAAAAATAATGTCCTATTCTGCTGTTGCTTTACCAGTAAATTCAAATCTGTCATCAAATTCCTGTGTGAGATGTGTGTTTGATAACTAAGACATGAAGGAACTATTTGGAGAACTTAGCCTCATTTCAGCTTATCACAAGTAGATTTGAGATATTTCATCTAAGTCCCAATATTTTTGCATATATGTCTGCTGACTTAGGAGACAGTGATCTAGGGGGACCTGGCTGTGAACTTCATCGTGGAGGAATGAGCTTCCTTTGATCCATCTCAAAACAAGTTCTACTGAAATATGATGTGGGAAACCTTTAGGAATGTAGTTCCTATAGGTGTCTTGGTTACTTTTCTCTCTGCTGAGACAAAATACCCGACCCCCAAAATTAAGGAAGGAAAGGTTTATTTAGCTCATGGTTTGTGTAGATTTCAGTCTATCAGCTGGCTCCAAGGCAGGGCGGCATGACAAAGGGAACAGTTAGTGGTGGCAAAAGATAGCAAAAGCAACAAGAGCAAATGGAAGCAGACTACCCCCTTCCTAGGGCGGGTGTAGAGCTCACACCATCTGCATACACTCTTGCACAGGATAAGGGTGTTTAGAAAATGAGGGCCCTGGCCTCCTGCTGAGTTGCAAGTTCACAGTGTATCAACCATTACAATCCATACCTTGTCAACTTGGCAACCGGACATTTCTTTAACTCAGTTTCCAAATACAAAGAAATGCATATCATTTCACAACTTGAACATCTTCATACAGGTTTAACAATCCTTAGGAACATATATTAGGCCTATGAATATTATATTACATTAGAACCATAACATTCTGCCCCTGGCCCTCCAAAGACTCATTCACATCCCTTGTGCAAAAGATATTTAGTCCATCTCTTAAGAGTTGCGAAAGTCCTAACACTTGCAGCATTGCTGAAAAGTCCAAGTCCCAATTCTCCTCTGAGATATAAGGCAAACTCTTAGCTACAAGCCCTGTACAAATGAAAAGTTAAAACACTTGCAATATCCTATGGCACAAGATAAACATTTTCATTCCAAAAATTACAAATGGGGATATGAAGGATTGGGACCAAAGCCAGTTCAAACTCCAGCAGGAAAAACATTAAGCCCTGTAGTTCCACGTCCAGCATGTGGAATCAATCTGTGGCAAACTGTGGGCTCCAAAGGGCTTGAGTGGCCCAACCTATGGCACTTCTGGTGGTTACAACTCACACAGCTTCTCTCTTGGGGTGGCTTTGCTCCCTGCCTGAAGCTTTCCTTAGATGATCCATGTTCCTGGCTTTTCCAAACTTCTGGAATCTCCACTGCAACTCTGGTTTCACACTCACAGATTCATATACTTCCCTCTGAAACACACTCTGGCCTCCCAGGCCTTCTGAAACTGAGGCAGAAGCCTTCTTAACCCCACAACTCTTGCATTCTGCATGTGCCTAAAACCAGGACAAGGATGATGCCAAGGTCAGTAGCCAAGTTTTCCTCTCTCTTGGTTGTAGGGGTCAAGTACCTGTTTCTCTGTACACTCTGAATCAAATTCTGAGGAACAAATGCTCCATGCTGCTACCATTCTGGAACGTGGTGCTCTGAGGCTTTCCGCTCAGAGCAGTCTTTCACTTTTGCAGTTTTGAGGCTGCAAAGGGTGGAGATTTTCTGCTTGTTGTGATGCCCTCAAGCCATGTTTTACATTGTTTCGTTCTTTCTCAGTAATCAAGGTCTCAGCTCTCTCTTTGTAGTTCTCTACTGGAGCTTCCTTTCAGGCCAAACACAACATTTTAAATCATCCTGATAGGCTATTTGCTCTTGGCTAACAGCCCCCAACAAGAGCCATACCATTGCCTCAACATTTGACTACCTTGAAATTTCTTCTGCCAGATTAACTATTCCACCACCTTAATCTTAGTCTCAGGCAGTCTCTGGACATGATCAAAAATGCAGACAAACTTTCTGCCAAACCATAACATACATTGTCTGGAATCTAACAGCCAATGCTGTCCTTCCCAGCTGAAACTTCTCAAGCATGATCTTTACCAGTTTCTGGTCTTCTCGCCTCTAACCAGAATCTCCTCTACAGAACAGCCTAAGGTGTTTCAGCTGTACTCTTTCAGACAACATCTCCAAAACTTCCCAAACTCTTCTCATAAACCATTCCTAAAAGCTCTTCAACTACACGGTCAGGTATAATCACAGCAAAAATTCCACTCCTCTGGTTCCAAATTCTGTATTGGTTACCTTTCTCTCATTTCTGAGACAAAATACCCGATGCCCAAAATTAAGGAGGGAAAGGTTCATTTAGCTCACAGTTTGTGGAAGTTTCAGTCTGTCATCACTGGCTCCAGGGCAGGGTAGCATAGCAGAGGGGCAACAGTTTATTGCATCAGAGGACAGCAAACCAGCAAAAGCAAAAAGGGGGAGAACAAGGCTTTTTTACTCCCTTATATTGTAAGCAGGCTACCCACCCCCGCCTCAGGGTGGGTGTAGCACCAGACACCACTCCATGCCTTTCTCTTGCACAGAATGAGAATGTTTATAAAGGGAGGTCGCTGGCCCCTTGCTGAGTTTTTTAGTCAAACTTTTAAACTTCTCAACTTGACACAATGTATGAATCATTACAATAGGTAAGGATGATTTCCTTCTTTTTAATTTATGCAATTGGACAGCATTCATTGTTGCTTATCAGTGCAGTTCCCTTAAGTGAAATATGGGAACATTTTAATGACTCTTCCATGAGTGGTCACATTGTACCTTGAATCTAAATGTAATGTCTTAATTTTTACATAATATAGTAACCCATTATATTTCTGTTTCTATACCTACAAAGAAACTAGGATGATGGTCAAATTGAAGATGAATACAAAACATGCAGAAAACATCTAAAGTAATTTGAAGTCACAAGAAAACGAATGTTTCTCAAGAGTCAGTATGTGAACAGAGGTATTAAAACCAATAAACTATATAAACTAGGCGATATTCAAACTTTTTCAATCTCATCTCTGCACATAGATTGAGTATGTACAACCTGAAAATTTAATATTTGAAATATTCCAACATTTGAAATTGCTGATATTTGCTACAAATGACATTATCTAATTTATCAGAATAAATATTATTTTCTAAGCTCAAGATTGTAAACACATTGTAGGAAGTTTTATTTAGACATTGAGTATATGTGTGTATAATAAAAAACTTTTAACCTCATGGCCACATTAAGGATATATACTTGTATAAATTTGTGTGTTGTCTAAAGACTATTTTCATAGCCAACAACTTATGTAAGGAATACTATATGTATTTAAATGTGATATGATAAGTCCTCAACTTAGAAATGAGTTCCATTCCAGGAGAATGTTGGTAAGGTAGATTCACTTCTAAGTCCAGTAAGTGAATCTTATGCACCATTGACACAAATATACAATATAAAGCATGAAAAAAACCCAAACACATGAAAATACAGTAATTCCCTGATGGTACTGAACTTCCATGCACTATCACACTGTAGAGTAAGCACAGAACAGTACAACTGTGACAATGTCCAACCAATACGAACTACTTCTGTGATTTGTGTGTATCCATGAATGTTCATAACACAAGGTCCTTTTGTACCTCTCAAAATTCACAACTCAAATGTTTTTAAGTAGGGGATTTACTACACATTCAGTATATGCAAAATTGCCAGTCTTTTAGAAATATTTAAAATCTAAATGAATGCTACTATTTTGATAATAGCTGTATTCAATTAATCCACTAAACATTTCAGTTCATTTATGTTCCAAAATATTAGAATGCACCTTCCTATAGTGTTGGCATGAATGTCATTGTGGAATAGCATCTATGAAAATATGTACACAGTTTCTGCAAAAAATTAGAAATTCCATTTTATCAGCTATACTTCTGGCTAAACTTGTTTCAACTGTAAAGTAATTATATTACAGTAATACTTGAGTACCCATCTTTGTAGCAGCAAACCTTACAATAGCTAAGCTCTGTAAACAGGATAGATACCTATTCACTTCATGAGCAATGTAAGAAATTATGGGATTGTCTAGCCAGGATGATGCATGCTTGGAATTCTAGCACTATGGAAAACTGAGGCAGGAAATTCATACATTCATGCTCAGCCTGGGCAACCTAATGATTAATGAGACTCACTTTTGAAGTAAAAAGTAAATAAGGCTGAGGCTGTAGTGCAGTGCTGAATCTCTCTACCACTGAAAATCCCATATGTATGCATAATAGAATAGAATTCAGCCATAAAGAAGGATGAAATTATGTTACTTGCCTAAAAATAGATCTTGAGTCCATGATATTGTTAAGTAAGACACAAAAATTTTGCTATCACATATTATATTATATTATATGTGAAACACCTAAAATATGACTAGAGGAGTAAAATAAAGGAGAAATAGTTGAGAAGAAAGAGGCAGACACTATGGAGCAGGAGAAATGTTTCAGTCAAGAGAGGGGAAGTAGAAACATGGGGGAGTGTATAAAAATAGTCAACATATATTTAACATAATACCAATTCTTCAAAATAAAAGTTGTATTTTGCAAACATATCTATTATAAACTTCAACTGAAAACAACTTCTTTGGTAAAAGCTATTTCCAACCCATTATCCAGTGTATAATAAATTCACAGTCAAATATTCTTAGGAGGCTTCAAAACAGATCTCCTCCCAGTAAATCATTAATGCAAAGACACTGTTAAATGGAATTTGTTTTCATAAAAGTGAAAAGGTAGAGAAATGCTGTTGGGATATAGTAAGGTATCAACATGGAGAAATATTTTATGGGCTCCAGAAACTAGTGTGCACCTGAAAAGCATATTTATAAGATCTGGTGAGATCCTTGCTTGTCCAAAGCCCTTGATTGGTAATGATGACCAACTATGCCCATCACAGATAACACTGGACACAAATGAAATCAGGAATTTCTTTTTTTTTTTTTTCGGTACTGGGGATCGAACTCAGGACCCTGCACTTGCTAGGCAAGCGCTTATTCCACTGAGCTATATCCCCAGCGAAATCAGGAATTTCAAGAGAAATTCTGGCAAACATGGGAAAAGCTGCACTGACTTTCACAATCATACAAAGACAAATCTTGTGGAGGAACCCTAGGAATATAAGCAATGCAGAAAATTTTTATTCTGATGGCACTGAATAAACACTGAAGAGCATCCCTTTGTTTTCTTTTTCATTTTTTTCTTTATTTTAAAAGTAAAAGAAGAAAAACACTAACAAACATACACAGAGTAGCACAAGAACAGTACAAAAACCGAACTACAGATAAGGTGGCAGAGGATCAGCAATGGTTGTTCTATTACACGTTGGTAGCTTCAAAGTGTATACTCAGGAAAATACAAATAGACATACAAGACTGATCAAACAAATAATAACCAATTGTTTCCCACATCAATATGACACGAGACAACAATGCAACCATGTCAGCCATCCTGCACATACATACATACCTACTCAGCTATCCTGCTCGTCCTCCTCACCTTCCCTTCATCCCGATTGCTCTCTACCCTTGAGCAGTCTCCCTTCATACTTCCCGATCTATATTCTCACCTCCACTTTGCTACACTAATGATACCATATGCTCTTTGCACATGCACATCTGGTTTACCTCACTTACGAGTATGGTCTCTAATTGTGACCATTTGCCTATAAAAGCCCCTAGATTGTCTTTCTTTATAGCTGAATAATATTCCACTGTGTAAAAATGCCACAGCTTTTTAATCCAGTCTTCTTTGGATGGACATTTGGGTTGTTTCCACGATTTAGCTATTACAAATTGTGCTGCTATAAACATGGGTGCACATATATCACAGTGATATGCTGTTTTCAGATCTTCTGGGAAGATACCCCGAAGGGGGATAGCTGGGTTGAGTGGGATCTCTAGACCTAGTTTGCTGAGGAATCTCTAAACTGATCTCCACAGTGGTTTCACCAGTCTGCATTCCAACCAGCAGTGCAGCAGAGTTCCTTTTTCTCCACAGCTTTGCCAGCATTTGTGATTGGACGATTTCTTGATGCTGGCCAATCTTACTGGGATGAGATGAAATCTCAATGTTGTTTTTATTTGCATTTCTCGAATGACTAAACATGTAGAACATTTTCTCATATATTTATTTGCCATTTGTATTTCTTTATCTGAGAAGTGTGTATTCATCTCAGATGCCCATTTCTGGATTGGGTCTTTGAATTTGGACAGATTCATGTTTCTTAATTCTTTGTATGTTGTAGATAGAAGGCCTTTGTCCAAGGGACAGCCAGTTAGGATTTTTTCCCAATCTGTAGGTTTTCTTTTTACTCTGTTGGTGATTTCTTTAGATGTGCAAAAACATTTTAGTAAGATGAGGTCCCAGTTATTGATTCTTTGAAGTGTTTCCCTTGCAGTTTGATGTTTGTTCATGAACTCTCTGCCTACTCCTGTGTATTCAAGGTGTTTACCTACTTTCTCTTCCAAGAACTTTAGTGTTTCTCTTTTAATATTGAGATCTGTGATCCATTTTGACTTGAGTTTGGTGCATGGTGATAGACTTGGTTCTATTTTCAGTCTTTGGCAAGTGGAAAGCCAATTTTTCCAGCACCATTTATTGAGGAGGCTATCTTTCTTCCAGTGGGCCTGTTTGGATCCTTTGTCAAATATTAGGGGGCTGAGTGTGTTTGTGGTTGTGTCTGTATCTTCCAGTCTGTTCCATTGATCCTCAGGTCTGTTTTTCACCCAGTACCAGGTTCATTTTATTAGAATAGCTTTGTAGTATAATTTCAGGTCAGGGACTGAGATTCCACCTGACTTGACCTTGTGGCCCAGAATTGCTTTTGCTATTCCGGGTCTCTTCAGGTTCCAGATGAACTTACGGCATATTTTCTCTTGATCTGTGAGGTACGTTGATGGTAGTTTAATGCGAATTGCATTGAATCTGCACAATTTTGGCAGTATGGCCATTTTCACAACGTTGATTCTTCCTAACCATGAGCAGGGAATGTTTTTCCATTTATTGAAATCCTCTTCGATCTCTTTTTTCAGAGTACTGTAGTTTTCATTGAATAGATCTTTTACCTCTTTTGTTAGATTGATTCCTAAATATTTCATTTTCTTGGATGCTATTGCAAAAGATATGGTTTCCTTAATTTCTCTCTCAGTCTGTTTATTGTTTCTGTATAGGAATGCTATTGATTTTTGGGTGTTGACTTTGTATCCAGCTACTCTGCTGAATTTGTCAATTAATTGAAGGAGTCTTCTTGTGGAGTTTTTGGGGTCTTCCATGTAAAGTATTATGTCATCTGCAAATAGTATTAGTTTTACTTCTTTGTTTCCTATCTGTATTCCTTTTATTTCTCTCTCTTGTCTAATTGCTCTGGCTAATGCTTCTAGAACTATGTTGAATAGTAGTGGTGACAGCGGACATCCTTGTCTTGTTCCTGTTTTTAAAGTGAAAACTCAGTTTTTGTCCATTTAGTATGATGTTGGCTGTTGGTTTGTCATAGATGGCTTTGATTAAATTGAGGTAGAGGCCATCTATTCCTATTTTCTCTAGGATTTTTAACATGAATTCATGTAGGACTATATCGAAAGCTTTTTCTGCATCTATTGAGATAATCATGTGGTTTTTATCTTTGGCTCTATTGATATGGTGTATTACATTAATTGATTTGCGAATATTGAACCATCCCTGCATTCCTGGAATAAATCCAACCTGGTCATGGTGTATAATTTTCCGTATGATTCGCTGCATTCTATTTGCTAGTATTTTGTTGAGTATCTTTGCATCTATGTTCACTAGGGAGATTGGCCTATAGTTCTCTTTCTTGGTTGGGTCCTTCTCTGGTTTTGGTATTATGATACTTGCCTCCAGAAATGAGTTAGGGAGAATTGTTTCCTTTTCAATTTCATTGAAGAGTTTGAGGAGTGTTGGCATTAAATCTTCGCTGAATGTTTTATAAAATTCTGCTGTGAATCCATCAGGGCCTGGGCTTTTCTTTGATGGAAAGTTATTAATGACATTTTGAATCTCATTAATTGATATTGGGTTGTTCAGGGATTTTATATCTTCCTGGTTCAACTTTGGTAATTCGTACATTTCTAGGAATCTGTCGATTTCTTCTGGGTTTTCTATCCTATTGGAGTATAGATTCTCAAAGTAGGTGTTAATGATCTTTTGAATTTCTGTAGGATCTGTAATGATTTCATCCTTTTCATTTCTTATTGCATGAGTTTGAGTTCTTTCCTTTCTTTTTTTGATAAGATTGGCTAGAGGTTTATCAGTTTTATTTACTCTTTCAAAAAACCAAATCTTTGATTCACTTATTTTTTGTAGGGTTTCTTCATCTCAATTGCATTAATTGCATTAATTTCTGCCCTAAGCTTTATAATCTCCCCCTTCTTTGGGCTTTGGGCTTCACTTGTCCTTCTTTTTCTGAAAGTTTGAGGTGCAGCATTAGGCTATTTATTTGTTCTCTTTCTGTTTTCTTTATGTGTGAGTTCATTGCTATAAATGTCCCTCTGAGGGCTGCTTTCATTGCATCCCAAAGATTCCTATAAGTTGTATTTGTATTTTCACTTGTTTGTAGGCATTTTCCAATCTCTTCTCTAATTTCCTCTGTGACCCATTGGTTATTCAGGAGATTGTTGTCTAATTTCCAAGTATTTATAAAGCTTTTGGAATTCCCTTTGTCATTCATTTCCAATTTCATTGCACTGTGGTCAGATAATATGCATGGGATAACTTCAGTCCTTTTGCATTTAGGTAGGTATGCCCTGTGGGCTACAATGTGGTCTATTTTAGAGAAAGTCCCATGTGCAGCTGAGAAAAATGTGTATTCTGGTGTTGTGGGGTAGAACACTCTGTAAACATCTACTAAGTCCATTTGTTCACACATTTGGTTCAGGTCTGTTATATCTTTGTTGAGTTTTAGTTCAGTTGACCTGTCTCTTTGTGTCAAAGGGGTATTTAGGTCCCCTATTACAATAGTGTTATTGTTTATTTGGTTTTGTATGTCCGTTAAGATTTGCCTTACATATTTGAGTGCTCCAGTATTTGGTGCATACATGTTTAGGATTGTTATCTCTTCCTCTTGCAGTTTTCCCCTAACTAGTATATAGTGGCCTTCTTTGTCTCTTTTGATTGTTATCAGTTTTAAGTTTATGTTGTCTGCAAACATAACAGCCACCCCTGCTTTTCTCTGGGAACCTGTTGGATGGAGGATAGTTTTCTAACCTTTGACTTTCAGTCTATGGATTTCCTTTTGAGTAAAGTGTGTTTCCTTTACACAGCATATTGTGGGATTCTGTCTCTTAATCCACTTTGCCAGTCTGTTTGTTTTGACTGGTGAATTGAGGCCATTTACATTGATGGTTATAAGTGTTATACGTTGGCTTATTACTGTCATGCCGTTTAGTTGCTGTTGCTTTCCTACTTTTGCTGTTTAATTTCTTGTTCTGCTTAAGGGTTCCTTTCTATTGTTCTTGGAATTATGGTCACATTTTTCTCTGTCTAGAATGTCTTTCAGTACTTTTTGTAATGTTGGTTTGGCGCTCATGAAGTTCGTCAGTTGGTCTTTGTCATGGAAATATTTTATTTCTCCATTGAATTTGAAGGATAGTTTTGCAGGATACATCAGTCTGGGTTGGAAGGTGTTTTGTCTGAGAATCTGTAGTATCTCGCCCCAAGCTCTTCTTGATTTCATGGTTTCTGTTGAGAAGTCTGCTGTGATTCGGATGGACTTTCCTTTATAGGTGATCTGTTTCTTTTCTCTAGCAGCTTTGAATATTGTGTTCTTTTGCTGCATATCTGGGATCTTGACTATTATATGCCTGGGGGTGGTTTTATTTGAGTTGTGGCTCATTGGAGTTCTATATGCTTCATTTACCTGCACATCAGTTTCATTTACCATTCTCGGGAAATTTTCTGCTATTATCTCTCCAGATATTCTTTTTATGTCACTTGTGTTGCCTCCTGCTGTTTCACTGATGTCTCTTACTCGCACATTATTTCTCTTCGCTTCATCTTGCAGCTATTTCATTGTTTTCTCCTGGTTCCTTGTTGACTTTAAGAGATCCTTCCTTTCACAGTCATTAGCTGTCAGGCTATCTTCAAGATCTGAAATTCTATCTTCAGATTCATTCAAGCGGTTTTTCAAGCTTTCAGTGGCATTTTTCATTTCCTGGAGATCTTTTTGAGACTGTTTCATGTGTTGTAATTCATTCCTGAATTGCTTATTTAACATTTCCATTTGTTGCCTTTGATCTTCTAGTCTCTTATGTGTTTCTTCTCTGTATGTGTGAAACATTTCTTCCATTATTATTTTCATTTCATTTTTTGCCTGAGAGATTATTTCAGACTTAATCTCTTCTATGGCTTGATGGAGTTTTTTCTTTATTTCAGATGTGATCATTTTAGAAATTTCAGGTATGTGGTTTCCTAGTTCTCCTATGTCATTGTGTCCTGTACTTGTTCTGGGTGGAGTTGTGCTCTGAGACTGCATTTTGCCCCTTCGTTTTGTCATTTTGAATGTCAGATGACTGATGTTGAGCTACTGACTACCCAGGCAGCTCACTAAGGACTGTAGGGACCCTAGTTTACCTGGATGTTAAACTACACCCAGGGTGGTAGCAGACTGTGGACCACTGGGCCCAGGGACCCCAGGCAAATTCTGGGGTGCTCGGCTCAGACCACAGCTGCTATAGTGGGTGAGTGCTGGGCTTCAGTATCCGAGTGTCCAGTGTGTGGACGCGAAGAGTGTGGGTCTCAGCCTTGAAGCCTATGGTGGTTAGGCAGTGGTTTCTGTTTTGGGTTCCTCAAGTTGGTAGTCAGGGGATAGCAGGGCTCTCCTCCCAACCCCGAGGACCCCAGAGCCTGAGGGTGATTCCACTCTGCAGGTCTCAACCACCAGCATGGACAGGCCCTCCCAGTTGGATTTCCTTCCTAACTCTAAGGTGTGGAGCTTACCAGAGGAGAAAGGTTGCACTGCTCATGTGGTGTCACAGGTGGCTGGAGAAAGGTCCTAGTTGCAGAGCCGGGAGGCAGGCAGTGAAACGCCCACTGCCTAGATGTCTGAGCGAGTCCACCTTTGTCTCTGGTTAAAGGTCCCAGTCACACAGTTGGGGCACGGGCAGGAATCGCTGCACCTCCCAGGTGTTTGAGCCAGTCCGCCTTTGTCTCTGGGTGAAGGTCCCAGTCGCACAGTCGGGGCATGGGCAGGAAATGGTGCACCACCCAGGTGTCTGCACAAGTCCGCCTTTGTCTCTGGTTCAGAGGAGAAGGGTATCACTGCTCATGTGTCCTCACAGGTCAGCCTCCTTCGCTGGAGAAAGGTCTGAGTCACCCAACTGGCACCGTCCATGAAACACAGCACTGCTTAGATGTTGGCCACATGCCGGTGGCCTCTGTCACTGGAGTAAGGTCAGAATCTGCCTTCTAAGAAATTTAAAACATGAGAGAACTCAATTTTCTGGAGGTAGCCTTCAATACATCTATTATTAGAAAACTAGTGCTCATTTGCATTTTGAATACTGCTTCCAGGTTAGCAATTTTTTAGATAATAAATATCTCATATTCATATACATACATATATAAATACAGTAGCTATCCTAAAGATGAGCTTCTGTCAAAATTCAAAATGTATTCTTTTCACATATGCCTACATACAATACCTAAATGCAATGTCATACATTTCATGTTGCTCATGAAAGAATATTTTTGTACCAATATTATTAGACAGCACCACTTGTGGCATAATACCAGTGCTACCTAGTTTCCTATATTCGAGTATTTCTGTATTCAGTTATCAGAATATACATCATCAGCCTGCATGCATCTCTGGAGAACTTTTGTCAGCTTAGGTGAACCTGAACGTGGCTTCATTTGTATAGTTTCCTTGCTTGTAATATTTCTATTCACGCAGTGACTCATGAGGAATATTCCTTTTCTTTGTGAGTGCAAATTACCTTAGATTTCTTGAGACATTTTTGTACTTTCCTTCAATTTGCTGGTTGTCCCAGGTTCTTCCTAAATTGTAGAAATAGAAATATAAAGCTATATTATCATATAAAAATTAATAGATTCCAGTTAGATTCATGGTATAATGTAAGCAGGCCTGAGATATTCTTCCAAATGTTTTCCCATTCTATTTAATGAAACTGCACCAATGAGCAAGAAGCAATGCTTTCTGTATAAACGAGAAAATGATGTCATCCTTACCTATAGCTGTCAGATTCATAAATGTTTCCCACATCAAATCTCTGTAGAGCTTCTTTTTGAATGAATTCAGCAAAGCCTACTCCTCCATGTTGAAGTTCACCATCACATCCTCAAAGGTCACTGTTGCCTATATAATCACATATGTTTACTTAAGGAACATTGAGACTCAGCCTGAGATAACTCCGTTCACAAAAAGGTGAATTAAGGTTGATTCTTTCAAATATTAACTCCATGTGTTTCACACACACACACACACACACACACACACACACACACACACACACATTACACATATGTCTGTGCACACATTTTCACACACCAGTTCTGATGCTAGACTGCAACTCCCTACCAAAGCAGAATAGTAGCACTGGTTACCCTCCAGGATCACCTAATTGCATGTGTGCCCCATCCCTAAAACAGCTCATAAAGGGAGCCTGTAAATCGCCATCTGAAAATACACAGACAGATAAATACCTACTGAATGTTTTTGATAGGTCATAGATAGTATTTCTTTTCAAATCATATTATTTATGGAATTGAGTCTTTCTTTGATTGTATTTAGGCACCATTTTGAAACTTAACTGAGTATTAAATAAGGCTTATGAAAAATAATTACATTGATAATGGAAAATGTTTTACTGGAGCAAGTCTATGGACAAAGAAAATAGGGGCAAGGTGTCATATGGTTGTGCCACCAAATGACCACCTCACACTCAGATATAAGAAATTCTTGTGGGGGTGTGGGAGTGTAATGGGAAGAACAATGTGAATAAAATGTATTATATGTACTTAAAATCAAGATATCAGAAAGTAATTAGGCACTCATTACAACCAGAAAACTTCAGCCAGGGGTGGTGGTACACGCCTGTAATCTCAACACTTGGGAGGATTTCCGTGAATTTGAGGATTTCCAAAACTTAGACATCCAGTCTGGACTATGTACTAAATTCAAGACCAATCTGAATTACAAAGTGAGATCCTGACTCAAACTCCCCTGAATAAAGAAAAACAAAAAACACTGTATCACTTAAACATTATACCATCGATTTGTTAGGGAACTAGAGCTGTACAATATAATAAAAGACTAACACCATTCAATACCTTGTGAACAGGGTGAATGCTTGCATACTATACATGAAAGACACTCAAATTCCATCTTTCATGACAGAATATGACTAGTAGAGAAGATGACAAGTGGGTCTCTGGAAAGGAAGACAGTTTACAATGGATCCACATATAACCAACAATTTGATTCATGATACCGCTGCTGTTACATATCTCTGGAAGGAATCACAATGTGTTTCATTTATGTTCAGAGAGAAACTGGTATCTACTTGAAAATTTGGGTTGGATACTTTTCTATACTATGTACATAAATTATATATTGAAAAGGGAAAGATGAACTTGAATGCCTTGGAAAGTTATAATGAAATAATTTATATATATAAAAAAGATTTTTGCTCAGAAGAAAATCAAATAGCCACCAGAATTAGAAGGAGAAATTGGAATCTATGAAAATAATGGGAAATAAGACAGGAAGAAAATATTTGTTGTATACACAATGAAAAGATTTTGTGTAGAGAGTAAACATCAATGAGCTGAAATCTTAAAAATGACTACAACATATCTGACTCACGAGAAAACAATGAATATAAAACAAAATCCAAATCTTATTGGAGAAAATTACCAAAGAAAATTGAAGTGTGGAAGAACATAATATGTAGACTTATACAAGAGTGATACACTCCATACTCATCTCGACTGCGGAGTTCACCACAATCTACAGACCAGTGACTTCTTTCCAATCTCCATAAAATATATCATGCTATTATTCCTGGAGACATATGTGATTCTTTTCAACACAACTTGAAAAATTGTAAACCACATGACCAATGGAATAGATGAGAAAGCACTTCACCAGTGATTCACATATCAGGACTTGTGAACAACAGTGAGACAAAAATTTCTCCCAAAATATTTATCTGTGCAATTTTTATAACACATATATTAAAAATTTCAAGGAAGGAAACTAAAACAATGCTGCTCATAGAAAGTTATATATGGATACTCTCATCCATTGTCCATGGTCAAATGATGAAACTTTCTGTAAATACCCAAGATATTCATGAAAAACACCCTACAGAATATTCAAATAGGTCTTTATCTCAATCTGGTAAAATCCACCTATAACAAACCAATAACCAGCATCACACTAAATGGACAAAAACTGAAAGCGCTTATTCTAAAATCAGGAATAAGATAAGGATATGTACTATCACCGCTCTAATTCTAGTTTTGGAAACATTAACAAGGGCAATTAGACAAGAGAAAGAAAGAAAAAGACTACTGACAGGAGAGGGAGAAGTTAAACTACCATTATTCTCAGATGATATGATACTCTACATAGAAGATTCCCAAAATTTCACCAAAATAATTCTAGACTAAATAACCAAGTTGTCTTGTAGCTAGATAAAAAGTCAACACTCAAAAATCAACAGCATTCCTATATACAAATAACAAACTCACTGAGAAATTAGGAAGCACAATTTGTAATAGTTAAATTGTGGAATCAACCCAAATGTCCATCCACAGAAGACTGGATTTAAAAACTGTGGCATTGTTATACAATGGAATATTACTCAGCTATAAAGAGGGACAGATATGGAGCCTTTTGTAGGCAAATGGTCAAAATTAGACAACATACTAATAAGTGAAATAAATCAGAGGTACATGTGCAGGCAACGTATTGTGTCACTGGTGTAAGAACCTGGGTGTGGGAACATAAACTAAGAGTTATGAAGGAAATCTGTTCAAAAGTAAAGAACAGAGGGGACGAGGGAAAGGAGAAAAGAATGAGGCAAAAATTTATTTATGTATGTATGTAAGTATCTATGTATATACATATGTGCAGGATGGCTAACATGGTTCTACTGTTGACTTATGTCATTGAATGGTAAGGAATAGTTGATAACTGATTGTTTGATCAATCTTGTATGTCTTTATGTGTTCTCCAGTGCATACATTTTGAAGATATCAATATGAAATGCAAGAAATATTGTTGGTTTTCTGTTGCTTTGTCTATAATTCAATTATGATTATAAGTTTATTGAATGACTTTGTGTCTCTTTGTTAATGCTTTTCGTTTTTTTTTCTCTTTCTTTTTCTGTTGTAGTTGATGTAGTTCTTTTTGCTTTCACACTATAAAAAGAAGTTGTACTACTGACTTAGGTCACTTTATTGTAAGGAATAGTAGATGATTAATTGTCTGATCAATTGTGCATGTCTATATCTATTTTCCTGAATATACAATTAGAAATTATCAATATGTAATGCAACAACCATTGATGATTTCCTGTCACCCTATCTGTAACTCAGATTCTATGGTACTATTCTTATGCTACTTTGTGTATGTTTGTAAATATCTTTTTGTTTTTTTATTATACTTTTAAAATTAAAAAAAGAAATGTAATGGTCAATTCATTAGAAAAAAACAAATAACTAAATAAATTTTACGAGAGGACTTCAAGATGGCAACTGGGTAGGCAGCAGAGAGAGAACCTCCCAGAGGAATGCCACTCAGACAAAGGAACATAGGAATATAGCAACATGTGAAGGACAGAAAGGAAAGAGGTGGGTATCCTGAACTCAGGAAGGATCTGAAATGGGAATAGAAGCCCTCGGAAAGACTAAGCAAAACTTCTTCTGGAGGAAGGATCAGAGATCTGCCATGGTGCAGTCAGGGGGAGAGGAGAAGGAGGAAATCACTGCTCCAAGCACACCCTTGGCTCACACCCTTGTTCCGGCATTTGCAGCTTCAGCTTCAGAGACCCACACTCACGGAAGCCTCCCAACTCGGCCAGGGGAGAGCGGACTTTCGAGAGCTGGTCCAGGGCTGGAGAGAGGAGGGTGCAGCCAGGAAAAGAGACAGCGGCAGTCGGGAGCAGTTGTGGAACCCAGTGTGAGGATGAGAAGTTACAACAGCCACTGGGGCAGAGTCCCCACCCTGTGGCAACCTTCCTAATCAGCGCCTGGAGAGAATCAATGCAACTGGTACACAGCCCACCATGCCCGGCTCTGCACCTGCCTCAAGGCAGTGGCCCCCTGCCTCTCTGCTGGGTGAGCCGCTACCGGTGGAGAGTAGCAGGGAACCTCAGTGTCGAGCTGTGGCGGCTCCAAGGGATCCAGCCAAGGAGCGGATGGGGGCTCCAGCACCGCAACGGGAGGGAGATGCAGATGGAGGTGGATTGCCTGGCTCCACGCCCTTCTCACTCCAACATCAGGCAGGAAGCATGAGCTGGGTTGCCAGGACTCAGCTCCCACCCTGAACTCTCTCTGGGAGCACATTGAGTCTCGGTGGCTTGAGCAAGCACTGCCTGTTTCTGGCAACAATGGGACGAATCCACAGTCTTCAGGACTCACCCCAAACTATTAATGTGAGCACCAAGAGGGTCTCCTTACAGCTTGCACATGTGAACCTTGCATGAACCCATAGCAACAAATTAGATGAAAAGAAGCAGACCAGGAGTGTGAAAAACAACATACTCTATACAGCAGACCCAAGAAAATCCTCCAACTCTATTCTAGAACTAATCTTTAAACTCAGTTCATACCCTGAACTAACACAGTGAGAACGGGCCAGGGAGATTTCAAGCCCTTATACCAAGCATTGTAAGTTTGTCCAATGCCCAGCTGCAATGGGTGGGGAACGGTAATACTGGAGATCAGGAGGAGGGAGGAGGAGAAGAAAGGGCCTCCAGCATCGAGGCAATGGGACAGAGCTGAACGGGTCACCGAGGGCACCCCGATGGGGGTGCATGCCCTACGGCTGCTCTGCTGTGGGCCCCACGAGTGCTCCGCTATGGGCCCCATGGCTGCTCTGCTGAGGACTCCGCGGCTGCTCCGCTGTGGGCCCCGCTGAGGGTGCCCCATGGACTGGACCCACCCTCACCCATAGCACAGCGACAGGGCAGAGCTGGGCAGTCCGCTATGAGCATAGACACTTTTCCACCTCTGACCATGGCAGTTTGTATACACCCCTGTGTGTTATAGTATAGTCTGAGGCAGCTATATCTCTTCCCAAGGCGAGAGTCCGGGGGTATAGATAATCCCAGGAGTACAGTTATTATCACAGAAAGATGACTAATTGAGTGATAGGGCAACAGAGATGAGGGAGGAGAAAATTGAATGATCAAATGGGCCATCATCTGTGTAACTGAGTAACAGATGTGAAGGTAACATTATGTAGGACAGCATCCAGAGCTAATTTCCTTCTATGTTCTCTATAATTTTGTATTTCCTCAATCATTTTTGTATTAACAGAAGTGAAGATAACTTTATATTATACAGCATCCAGTGCTAATTCCCTACTGTCTTCTCTATAATTTGATATTTCCTTTAATGTTTATGTGTTAACTAATGTGAAGATAACATTATATAATACAACATCCAGTGCTAATTCCCTACTATATTCTGTATAATTTTGTATTTTCAGTATTGTTTATGGCTTATTCTGGTTCATATGTCTCCATTCTTTTGTCTTTAAAATAAAAAATAAATAAATAAATATTTTCTACAAGAAAAAAAAGAAGTAAGTCTCTACCCTTTATAGCCTGAAAATGGCAATACTGAGAGACTTTGCTTTGAAGAAAAAGCAGCAGAGCACCATGTTCCAAAACAGCAGTGGCTGCAACGTGTTTCAGAATGGCAACAGCATAGAAAAATTGTTCCTCAGAACTGGATTCAGAGTGCGTGGCAATCAAGGCATTTGACCCCTACAGCCAAGCGAAAAGCCTGCCTATTGCTCCAGCTGGCAGCAGACCTTAGCATCATCCATGTGCTGCTAGCTTCAGGTGTATGAAGAAAGCAAGATTTACGGGGTTAAAAAAGCTTCCACCCAAATTCCAGAAGGCCAGAGGCCAGGCCATGCGCCTCCCCATGGGCAGTGTGTGAAGCTGTGAGGGTGAAGCCAAAGGTGCAGTGCAGACCCCAAAACTTTGGAAAAGTCGGGAATGTGGATCATCTAAGGAAAGCTGCAAGCAGTGAGCAAAGCTGGCCTAAGAGAGAAGCTATGACAGCTTGTAATCACCAGAAGTGCCGCAGGACTAGACTCACACAAGCACTTTGGAGCTCACAACATGGCACAGATTGCTTCAGATGCAGCACAGGAAACTATAGGACTTCAGGTTTACCCTGCTAGATTTTGGACTTGCTTTGGTTCCAATGCTTTGTATTTCCCTGTTCATAACCTTTGGAATAGAAAAATTCATCTTGTGCCATTGAATGTGGAAGTGTTTAACTTTGGTTTCATTTGTACAGGGGATTGCAGCTAAGAATTTGCCTTAAATCTCAGAGGAGACTTCGGACTTGGACTTTTCCATAATGCTGAACTGTTAGGACTTCAGCAATTCTTGGAGATGGACTAAATGCCTTTTGCTTAAGGGATAAGTCTTTGGGGGGGCAGAGGCAGGATACTGTGGTTCTAATGTAATATGATGTTAAGAGGCTTAATACTGGCTTTTAAGGATTGTTAAACCTGTGTTACAATGACCAGCTTGAGAACCAATATGAATAAGCATGCCTTTGTATCTGGAAACTTAAAAGAAATGTCTTGTTGCCAAGTTGACAAGGGTTGGATTGTAACGGTTGATACTGATTGGTTTTTCACCTCACTGTAATTCCTGCCTAGTCACTACGCCAACCAGTCATGGGCTGGTGGTCATGTGTTGTGCTCAGCCAGTATGGCACCAAGCCAATATGGCACTGACCTCCTCTAGAGGTCAAAGCCAATATGGTGCAGGCCTTTAAAGGTCATATGCTAAGCGCCACCCTTCCCCTGAGTCAAATTACAACTTCCTACTTCCCTTTTTGTAACATCCTGTTTCCCTTTCCCACACTCCCTCCCAATCCTGGTCCACCATGTCAGGCGGTCTGCCTCCTAATCCCTACCTCCCACCTGGGCCTATTTAACCCAGGATCCCACGACAGGTCCTCGAAAGTTCCACATTTCCTTTTTTTCCCCTACTGTGGTCTCCGTGCCCACAATAAAGGCATTTTATATATTTTGCTTTACTTCTCTCTCAGCACTGGAAAAAAAACTATCAGATACATTGTGTTAACTTGAGGAATCTAGAAGGTTAACTAAGTAAATCAGCAGTTCTACATCCTGAGATGAAAAGTACATGCCTTCACCACTCTAGGATGTTGTTCACTGAGTCAAGAAGTTCAGAAGGTTAACTAAGAGACTCAGCAAGGACCCAGGGTCCTTACCTTGTAAACATCTTTATCCTGTACAAGAGGAGGGCATGGAGATTGTGTGGTGCTACACTCACTCTAGGGGGTGGTAGCCTGCATACAATGTAAGTGTGGAAATGAGGCTGGCTCCCCACCTTCTGTTCTGGCTGCTTCTGCTGTCTTCTGCTGCATTGGACTGTTGCCATGTGCCATGCCACCCTGCCTTGGAGCAAGCTGGTCATGGGCTGAAACCTCCACAAACTGTGAGATCAATAAAACTTTCCTTCCTTAATTCTGGGCATCAGGTATTTTGTCTCAGCAATGAGAGAAAAGTAACCAACACAGCAACTCAGCAGGGAGCCAGGGTCCTTACCTTGTAAACATCCCAATCCTGAACAAGAGCAAGAGATTGTGTGAGTGCTACACCTGCTCTAAGAGGTGGTAGCCTGCTTAAAATATAAGGGAGGAAATGAGGCTTGTGCCCCTTTTTTTGCTTGTTCCATTTGCTGTCATCTGGCACCTTGAGCTGTTCCCCAGTGCCACACCACTCTGCCTTGGAGCCAGCTGATTATGGGCTGAAACCTCCATAAACTAAACTAAATCTTTCCTTCTTTTAATTTTGGGTGTCAGGTAATTTGTCTCAGCAATGTGAGAAAAGTAACCAAAACATAGTGTTACCTTTTTAATCTATCATAGCGTCTTTTCAAATTTCCTAAGAAGTCTATTACCCCTTGCTCTTCTCATCCCTGAAGAAAACCAGGCCTGACTGAGCCCACAGTGGGAAAGGCTGCACCATGACCTCAGGCCCTCACCCCAGGAACACTTACCTCCATAAGCCTCACTCCAATGTCACCTACACGACCCTTCTCTACTGACAACCTGCAACTTCCTCCAGGTGCCAGAGGCACAAGCTCTCCTTCTGGAAGTTCCCCAGAAACACCCTCACCCTCAGCTGCAGGACTGGCAGAAAGATACCTGTGTGCAGCAGGCTCCTCCTTCCACTGTGCTGGGCCTCTGCCAGCTTGACCTTTTTTGTTCTTATTTTTGCCTCAAAATAATAACCACACATGGTGACAAACTGAATTCTCCCCATCCACAGGCCCCACAGCAACTTCTTTTAACCACTTCTACCTGGAGATCTTGTGACTACTGCAACTGCAGACGCTACGTTGATCTCCCTGTTACTCCATCTGTCAACTGTGTGTGGCTCTCCTTTCAACAATGGACACTTGCTCTAAAGAAAAAGAAATCATCTGCATCTTATGATGAAAACACCTTTTCTCTGACCATCATTCCAGCTCACACCCCAGAGTCAACCACTTTTCACACTTGTACTGCTACTTGTGGCTGCAGGCTTAGTCTCTTCCATGTCAAAGCCCTGGATGGGTCCTCTGTGGGCCACAAGCACAGGACTTTCTCCCCACAGAGACTTGGTGACTCCTTGCTGCTCAGCTGTCCACACCCTTGAACTCTGAGGGACCTATTAATGGCATAGAATCTCTGTTCTTTGAACTTTTAATACTACTTAGTAAGAATTTATTATGCTAATTATTATTTGCTTTTTACTATGTTAACAATTATTATTCTTATCATTTACTATAGCACTGTGCTAAGCACTGTGAATGCATGATTGCCTTTCACTGTCCCAACATCTCCAAGAGGAAGAGATTTTTATCTCCATCTACAGATGACAAAATTGAGGCTCAGAGAGGCTCACATGCCTTGCCCACAGCCATGTCTCCAGTAACAACCCAGAATCAGAACTTGATACAACTGGCTTCCATATCTGGGCCCTGCCTCTGTGCTTTACTGAACCCCTATTTCTGAGCTCATGTTCAAGGCAACCTCCATGTCACCTCTGCTACATTTCTGCACTCCTCCTGCCACCCACTCCACCCAGATAAGACCCTCAGTGTCTCACCAATAACTTCCAATAGCTTCCTGGCAAGTTCTCTGCTCTAGTCCAGTTTTCCTTAGCACCAAATATTCTTAAAGTCCAGGTATCATCAAGGCACCTCCCTGTTCAAAGCCTTCTCTCCGCACTCCATGACTTAGAATGGGGCTTGCAAATACCCTTTCATCCCTAGAACCCCTCTTTGTTTTTTAATCTTATTTTAAAAGGAAAAGAACAAAAGCATATTAACAAACAGACAGCCATTTATAAAGTAGCACAAGAATAGTACAAGCAATACTGAATTACAGACAACATGACAAGGAATTAATAATGGTTGTTGTATTACATATTGATAACTTCAAAGTAATTAGGAAAACAAATATTGACATGCAGGATTAATCAAATAACTAATCATTAACTATTCCTTTCAATAAAGTGATAGAAGTCAGTAGTACAATTATGTTAGCTATGTTCCCTGCATATACATATACACATAATTTTCCCCTTCTTTCTTTTCTCTTTTCCCTCATCCCAGGTATTCTTTACTTCTGAGCAGTTTCCTTTTGTTTCACAATGTTTATCATAGCTCCTAATTTTTATTCACTCTTTCATGTTCTTACACTAGTGAGACAATATGTTGCTTACACATGCAGGCCTGATTTGTTTCACTTATGAGTGTGGTCTCTAGTGGTGACCATTTACAGTAAAAGCCTCGAATTTATCTTTCTTTATAGCTGAATAATATTCCATTACATAAAAATGCCACAATTTTTTAATCAACCCTCAGTGGATAGACATTTGGGTTGCTTCCACAATTTAGCTATTACAAATTGCATTGCTATGAACATGGGTGCACATATATCACTGTGATATGTCTTCAGATCTTCTGGGAAAATACCCAGAAGGGGAATAGCTGGGTTGAATGAGACCTCTAGATCTACTTTGCTGAGGAATCTCCAAACTGATTTCCACAGTGGTTTCACCAGTCTGCATTCTCACCAGCATATGGAGAAGAGTTCCTGGTTCTCCATACACTTGCCAGCGTTTGTTATTGGCTAGCATTAAGAAATCATCCAATAGAACTCTTCTTTGAAATAAAGCCTTGTTGAAAAGAAACTTAGATTCTTCCTCCAACTGGGTCAGCAGCAAGGGGATCCTCATCTGAAGCAATTGCCCCATAATGGCAAAGTTCCCAAGCCACCTTCAGGGAAGACCCGTGCTCTTGCAGTGCAAACACCTCTGATCCCATGGCTGGCCAAAACTGTTCAAATAGAGCTGCCTAAAGCTGTCAGGGGTGTGAGAAAGCCTCTTCTCACTCACTGCTAATGGAAAGCGTGAATTGTTACCACTGTTTGGGAAAGTAGTATAACAACAACTATTTGAATTAAACATACATGTGCCCCAAATCCAGCAGTTTCCCTTCTGGGAATCTGTACCAGAGAAATAAAAGCAGCAAGTCCTTTAGGATGCATCCGAAGGTATTTATTTTGAAACATTATTATTGCTTGCAACAGAAAAAGTTGGATCAGAAAAGGCACTTCATTAGGGAACTGGAAATGGTCAGGTGAATCGTGGGACTTTCGTGCCTTGTGGAATATATAGTTACTGAAAAAGAAGATTTAGATCTGTCCTTTCCCAATTGACTTAAGGTAGTTTCATGGTCTATTGTTTGTTTGCTTGTGGTGGTACTGGGGATTGAACCCAGAGTCTTTGAACTGGACTAGATCTCCATTATTTGTGTGACAGGGTCTCACTAAGGCACAAAGGTACTCAGATTGCCCTCAAACTTTCAGTCCTCCTACCTCAGCCTCCCAGAATGCTGAGATTATAGAAATGCACCACCAAACTCAGCCATGATAAAACAAACTGCAGCAGCACAATCACTGTAGCAGTAAGAAGTAAAAAGTATTTTTATTGTGAGAAATAAATATGTAAAAATAAACAAGCATTCAAGCCAGGCAGGTAGCACATGCCTATATTCATAGCATACTGGGAGGCTGAGACAAGAGGACCATGAGTTCAAGCCCAGCCAAGCAGTTAAGCAATTTAGAAATTTATGGGTCCCTGTCTCTAAATAAAATATAAAAACAAAAATAAAAAAGGCCAAGAACATAACTTGGTATAAAGGATTCAATCCCTAGTATGAAAGAAAGAAGAAAAGGAAGGAAGGAAGGAAGGAAGGAAGGAAGGAAGGAAGGAAGGAAGGAAGGAAGGAAGAAAGAAAGAAAGAAAGAAAGAAAGAAAGAAAGAAAGAAAGAAAGAAAGAAAGAAAGAAAGAAGAAAGAAAGAAAGAAAGAAAGAAAGAAAGAAAGAAAGAAAGAAAGAAAGAAAGAAAGAAAGAAAAAGATTTCTGAAAGCAGGAGCAAGAAAGAAGAATCTTATTGACCTTACCAATGCAAAATGGTAGGGAAAAAATGAATATAAAGCATGCAGAGATTAAAAAGGAAAAGGTAAAGTGTATTTGCAGATTGATATAATAATCTCTGAAGAAAACCCAAGAAAATTATTAGCAAAAATAGCAAGATTTCTGGATATAGAATCAATATAATGATCAGTTACCAAAAAGAAGGAAATCCCCTTGTCACCAGGCTGGGCCTGAGAGTTCCCTAAACTTAACTCATCCAGCTGTAGCAGGCTCACTGACTCCTGTCACAGAAAAAGAATTTTCTGGGCATGAGGAGTGAGTAAGGTTTATTAGGTAGAGATAGACATTAGAGGACGCATTCAAGAGAGGAGTGTGGAAGACAGCTAAGATAATTGTGCTACAAATGTCTATTGGTTTATTGAAAGGAACAGTTAATATTTTTTTCACCAATTTTACATGCTTATATCTGGTAATTGGAACAACCAATTTGAAGACAACATGCAATATAATGACCATTTTTTAATTCCTATCATCTTGTTTTTGAAATTCTATATCATTTCTAACATTTTTTATCATTTTTTATTCTCTTTAAAATAAAAAAGAGAAAGGAATATGAGCTCTTAGAGAAATAAGGCACATTACAGTTTAAGACTGGGCACATTTATGTTTTTCTTGAGGGCCTGAACAACTAGAGATAAAATTGCTCACCCACCAACACATTTCAGTTCCTATCTCCCTGAAAGGGTAACCCGCCCATTCACAGGCATGCGTGATTGTTTTACTTTTCTTTGTTTTCTTTTGATAGGTGATTTAAACAGTCTTTGGATTCATTCAACCTGTTGTTTACTTTGCTAATTGAGCCAACTAGAGATGGGTGTGGTAGGGAAGAGGGGTATATCCAGCCAATGGCAGCATGGAGTTGTCTTGGGTGACTTCAGCTAAATCCTGGAAGTTGCAGGCTTCTTACAAAGTAGAACATTTAGTTATGATTTTCTTGTCTCCTTTCTACCTACCCTTTATTGATTCTATCCTACCTCATGCCCAGCCCCCATTGCCAGACTTTGATCCCTTATACTCAAGAGAGTGCAGTAGGCTCAATGGTCCATCTTCATGTAATTGCTTCAGACTGAAGAAGGATGTTGATCCTGCCTAGCCAGGGACAGAAGATCTGAAAACATCATATCACTCGGATATATGTGCACCCATGTTTATAGCAGCGCAATTTGTAATGGTTAAATTGTGGAAGCAACCCAAATGTCCATCCACAGAAGACTGGATTAAAAAACTATGGCATTTTTATATAATGGAATATTATTCAGCTATAAAGAGGGATAGATTTGGGGCCTTTGTAGGCAAATGGTCACAACTGAACACCATACTCATAAGTGAAATAAATCAGAGGTATATGTGCAGGCAACGTATTGTGTCACTGGTGTAAGAACCTGAGGGTGGGAATATAAACTAAGAGACATGAAGGAAATCTGTTCAAAAGCAAAGAACAGATGGGACAAGGGAAAGGAGAAAAGAAAGGCAAAAATATATGTATGTATGTATGTATGTATATACATATGTGCAGGATGACTAACATGGTTCTACTATTGTACTATGTCACTTAATGGTAAGGAATAGTTGATGACTGGTTGTTTGATCAATCTTGTATGTCTATGTGTTATCCTGAGCATACACTTTGCAGATATCAATATGCAATGCAACAACTATTGTTGTTTTTCTGTTTCTTTGTCTATAATTCAATTCTGATTATCCTGTTATTCTGCTACTTTGTGTCTCTTTGTTAATGCTTTCCGTGTTTTTTTTTTCTTTTTTCTGTTGTTGATGTGGTTCTTTTTCTTTCACACTTTAAAAAAAATTGTATAAAAAATATGTAAAGTATGTATGTATATGCAGCATATCTAACATAGTTGTACTACTGACTTAGGTGACTTTATTGTAAGGAATAGTTGATGATTAATTGTTTGATCAATTTTGCATGTCTATATCTATGTTTCTGAATATACACTTCAAAGTTATCAATATGTAATGCAACAACCATTGTTGATTCCCTGTCCATTGTCTGTAACTCAGTTTTGATTGTACTATTCTTATGCTACTTTGTGTCTGTTTGTTAATATGTTTTTGTTTGTTTACTTTTAAAATAATAAAAAATAAATAAATAAATAAAAAAGACTCCTATTCAATATAGTTCTGGAAATATTAGCTATATCATTTAGACAAGAGAGAGAAATAAAAGGAATAAGGATAGGAAAGGAAGAAATGAAATTATCATTATTTACAGATGACATGATATTCTATATAGAAGACCCCAAAAACTCCACCAAAGGCTCATGGATTTAATAACCAAATTCAGAGGCATAGCTGGATACAAAGTTAACACCCAAAAATCATAGCTTTCCTGTACACAAGCAGCAAACAGATTGAGAGAGAAATTAGTGAAACCATACCTTTCACAATAGCATCTAAAAAAATGAAATACTTAGGAATCAATCTAACAAAAGAAGTAAAAGATCTATATAGCAAAATTATAGTCCTCTGAAAAAAGAGATTGCAGAGGATTTCAGAAAATAGAAAGATAGTCCTTACTCATGGATAGGAAGAACCAACATTGGCCATACTACCAGGATTGTTGTACAGATTCAATGCAATTCCAATTAAAATACCATTAGTATACCTCACAGGTCTAGAGAAACATTCCTAAAGTTCACCTGGGACCAGAAGAGGCCTAGAATAGCAAAAGCAATCCTGGGAAACAAAAGATAGGAAGAAGGCATCACAATTTCTGACTTGAAATTATATTACAAAGCTACTATGATAAAATTGGTATGGTACTTGCACAAAAACAGACTTCTAATCAGTGGAACAGATTAGAAGATACAGATACCACTACAAACACACTCAGTCACTTTATCTTTGACAAAAGGGCCAAACATGTTCACTGGAAGAAAGATAGCCCCTTTAATAAATGGTGCTGGACAGTATCCCTTCTGGCCTTGGGTCCTCTGGGAAGTGTGGAGGGAAGAGGCCACCTTGCGTAGCTCAAGCAGACCTGGGTTCCTGTCCCTCCCTGTCCTCCACCACGTTATAGCTGAGTGGTCACCACCTAGCCCTACTGGTAGAAACTAGGCTATTGCTCGTCCCAGCTCCTTCCCAGATTCCTAATGCCAGAAGCCATCTGCAAGCCATCATCTCTGACTCTGCCTCCACAGCCTCCCTGTAAGAGAGGCGGTGATCACTGGTTCTTTTCTAAGATGCCCTGGGTTTGCTCTTCTGCAGCTTGTGGGGATCTCTTCATTTTACCAACTTTCCCGCTGGAAAGTTCATGTTGACAGTGCTTCTTACCACATTTTCCTCATCTTAGCTGCTGTCCCCTCTTAGGTCACCTGGATTTCCCAGGGAAGGAGTCAAGCTGCTCAGGGTCATGCTGGCTGTGCTCATGTTCCTTGAGTGTTGCTTGGTCTCCTCTCCTGCCTATGCTCCCCACCCCACAGAACGACCTCGCTGCCCAGCAACACCTTGCAGCTATGGAGACCCCCTCCCCACACAGCCCTGGCACATGGCCTGGCACTGCCTGCCACCTCTTCTCATTCTCTGCCAGATTTCTGCCCTTCTCACACCTCGCTTTTCTCTTGGGGGCCTTGGATTATTAGAATTCTAGGATTAAAATGGAAATGAACATAAAAAATAAATAAATAAATGGTGCTGGAAAAACTGGCTTTCCACATGCCAAAGACTGAAACTAGACCCAGATATTTCACCATGCACTAAGCTACTGTCAAAATGAATCAAAGATCTAAATATTAAAACAGAAACACTAAATTTATTGGAAGAGAAAGTAGGTAAAAATCTTGAAGACATTGGGGTAGGCAGAGAGTTCATGAACAAAAACCAAACTGCATGGGAAATATTTCAAAGAATCAACAACTGGGATCTCATCTTATTGAAAAGTTTTTGCACATCAAAATAAATCACCAACAGGATGCAAAGAAAACCCACAAATTGGGAAAAAAATTTTAGCCAACTGCCCTTCAGACAAAGGACTCCTGTCTAGAACATATAAAGAATATTTTTAAAAAGGTCTGGGGATATAGCTTAGTGGTACAAGTGCCTGCCTAGCAAGCATAAGGTCCTGAGTTCGATTCTCAGTATCAAATCTCAGTATCAAATATATATATATATATATATATATATATATATATATATATACACTTATATATTTTCTGCCAGGTGTGGTAGCACATGCCTGTAATGTCAGCACTCAGGAGGCTGAGGCAGGAGGATCATTGCAAGTTTGAGACCAGCCTGGGACACAAAGTAAGCTCAAGTCAGCCTGAACTGCATAGAGAGACTCTGTCTCAAAAAGACAAAAAAAAAAAAAAAGAATTACAAAATTCAGGCCCCAAAAATTCAAAGACCCAATACAAAATGGACATCGGAGATTAATACACCCTTCTCACATGAAGAAATACAAATGGCAAATAAGTCCATGAAAAAAATGTTCAACGTCACTAGTCACTCAAGAAATGCAAATTAAAACCACACTGAGATTCCATCTCACCCCAGAAAGCATGGCTGTCATGAAGAAATCAAACCATAACAAATGCTGGAGGGGATGTGGGAAAAACAAACTCCTCCACTGTTGGTGGGAGTGTAGACTGGTGCAACCACTGTGGAAATCAGCCTGGAGATTCCTCACTAAACTAGAATTAGAGGTCCCATTCCACCCAGCTGTCCCCCTCTTGGGTGTTTTTCCAGAAGAACTGAAAACATCATACCACAGGGATATATGTGCACCTATGTTTATAGCAGCACAAATTATAGCTAAATCTTGGAAACAGCTATAATGATAAACTAGAGGCTTTTATAGGTAAATGGATGCAACTAGAGACCATACTCATTAGTGAGATCATATTCCCATGTGTAAACATCATATTTCCTTCCTACTATAAGAACCTGAAAAGAGTAAATAAAATATGAATGGTACACTAGATATTGTGAAAGGGAAAAGAAATTGCTCAAATAGGAAGGAGCAACTGGAATGAAGGAGGGGAGAGGAAAAAGAAAGAAGGAAGAGGGAAAAATTATGTATCTATAGATACACAAGGTAGCTGGGATAATTGTACTGCTAATACCTGTTGGTTTATCTATTAATGTGCAATTGTTTGATCAATCTTACATGCCTATATCTGGTTATATGTGCAACCTTTCTGAAGATGACATTGTGTGGTATAACAAGCATTATTAATATCCTGTCATCATGTTTTGAAATTCTGTATCATTTTTATTGCTCTCCATGCTGTTTTGTTTATGTATTTGTTTTTGTTATGTTATTTTTGTAAATGAAAAACAAAATTTATATGTATATGTAAGGATTGCTGGAATAAGTGCATTGCTGATGTCTGTTGTTTATTGAGAGGAACAGTCAATGCTTAAAATTTTCTTTTTTTCCTGACCAATTTTGCACCCTTGAATTTGGTAATTAGAATGACTGATCTGAAAACAATATGCAGTATAAGAGCCATTGTTGAACTCCTACCATTTTGTATGGTGAAGCTCTGCATCGTTTCCAATGTCTTTTTGAAATTATTTTTATTGTCTTTCACTTATTCTTTGATCAACCTTACATTCTTATGTCTAATGGACAGAGCAACTTCATTGGAGATAACAGTATGCATGCAGTTTAGCAACCGCTGTAAATTTCTATCATTTTGTCTTGAGGTCATGCATCACTTTTGCTGTTTTTTGTGTTGTTTTGATTTGTCTTCATTGTTGGTTTGTCGGTTTTTTTATTTTTTTAATTAAAAAATTAAGAATTAAAAAAACAGAAAAAGTCATTTTTATCCAAGAGGAAAATAAAATGGGCCCACAATCTTCAACCAAAGAGCAAGGATATATGAAACTTCTCCCAGGTTTGCTTAAATGTTCATGGGCTTGTGTGCCAGAAAAGGCCTAACAAAAACATTGCAGGAGGTAACCAAATATACACATCCAACAGCTCTTAACTAGGGTGGTTTAGATTCATTTAGAAAACAATGTTTCATGGAGCACCTGATAAATACCCAATGGGTTGCTTACCCATTCTGTGTCTCTTTGAACAACTTCTGGGACTGAGAGATTACATTTTCAAATTCTTACAAAACCCTCAGGCTAGAATTTCCAGAGCAGTGTAGCTCATGGGAAAGGGAGGGAAACAGGAAGACTGACTTTCTGGAAGTTATCTCTGTTCATGTTATTTGGATGAGAATCCCTGGGTCCTTCCATGGAACTAATGTTTGTACATGCATGTGGACCTCCCAAGGGAGTCCTGTTGCCCAGACAGGATCCTTAATACCCTTTAGAATTATCCTGACCTGTAAACAGAAACCAGCTGAATACCCAGGGTTGCAGCTAGCCTTCCTTTCTCTGTATACCTGGGTGTACTTATCATCCGGGGCCCCCAATGAGTTAGGGGATCTGAACCATCAGTACTGGCATGGACTGATGATCTAGGACTAATTTGCACTGTATGTCCACAAACCCAAGGAGCTTTACAGCTTACACGCATATTGGTTTGTTTGTTTCTTTTTTTCCCTCAATACCCAGTATCCTTTACTCTGCAACGAAGTCAACAATTTCTTTGCTCCCTTCTAACATGATTCCTAACTCTGTCGCCACCAAGAGGCCCTCGATGTACTGCAGGAGTGTCAGCTCGGGATTTTCTTCACTAAAAGGAACTAAATCTTTTGACAAAGCTTCCCTCAACATGGTTGGGGAATTCTTAAATCCCTGTTGTAATCTTGTCCAGGTTAATTGACATTTTTGTCCCTGCTCTGGATCCTCCCACTCAGAAGCAAACAATTCTTGCGATGCAATAGACAAGGGAAGACAAAAGAAGGTATCTTTCAAATCTAATACAGTGTACTAGGTTTAAGTGGGTGGGAGCAGACTAAGCAAGCTATAAGATTTAGGCACAATAGGGTGGAGAGTCACAACCAGGGTGTGAAGATACTCATGGTGCCAGGCTTGTGAAGCAGCAGGAACTGTGTATTTCAGGGAAAACAGCATTCTCTCAATATATCAGCTTCAAACAACCCCTGAACATGGGGCTTAATTCCTTTTCTAGCTTCCGAAGGCACTGGGTACTGCCTCAGGTAAGTGGGTTTTGTGTGCCCCACAAACTTCACTATCACCAGGGGCACATGGATCGCAAGACCGGGGGCCAGACCTTTTGAGAAATCTCGAGTCCAAACAGAGAGAGCAAATTTTTCAGGCTGCTCGGTAATACAAGAATCAAGGAGGCGATATTCCTCCTGCATAGGCAGAGTGACACTCAAAATGTGGGCTCCTGGTGAGTGATCTCCTCCTGTGGTTAAAACAGCTCCCTGGGGAGTAAAGGATATTTGCACACTAAGCTTGCAAAGATGATCTCAGCCCAGGAGGAGGAAAGGGCAATCAGGCATGAGTAGAAAGGAATGCCTGACCACGTGTTGTCTGAGCTGGACTTGATGTGACTTACAAAAAGAATAGGCTGAAGGCTGACTGGTTGCCCCTTGGACAAATGTTTCCAATCTTCCAACGGGGCCAAGGGCTGGGTCGTTGTGGACAGATCTGCACCAGAGTCTATTAAAAATCTAACAGGAGTTCCCCCATCTCTTCAGTTAACATGGGTTCCCTTGGGGATGAGGGACAGGTACCCTTGACCCCATCTATCTGAAATGCCCCTGACTCCACCACAAATACTTACTTTGCGCCTCTCTTGTCTAGCAGCTTTGGATACTCTTGCTTGAAACGTTCCCTCTTTTTACAGTCGGCACACTGGTCCGGATCCAAGGGAATGTGACCGCCTTCTCCGTGCTTACTCTTTCTCCCCTTTCCCTAGCTCCCAACTGTGCCTCCTTCCTGTCAGCTGCTAGCATCACTCTCCTCTGCTCCTGCCTAAATCCCAATTCAGTGTCCTCTCTATTGTGATACGCTGTCTGGGCCACCTCTGTCAACTGGTTGGTGCTCATGGCTGCGAACCCTTCCAGCTTCTGCAACTTGCTGCGTACGTCAGGGCAGATGGAGAAACAACAGCGAAGTTGACAGTGGGGGCATTCTCAGGCGCCTCTGGATCAAACAGGGTATAGGTTCGATAAGCTGCCATAAGGCATTCTAGGAACACAGCTAGGGTTTCAGCCGTTCCCCAGAATACTTCTGCTACCTTATTCAGACTGGTGGGACACCAGACTGCAGGAAGAAAAGCCCTTTAGCCAATGCCCGGTGGTGATCCTCAAGGGCACTTATCCCTCCGTCAGGTTTATATTCCCAGGCAGGGGTGTCTCATGGCAAAATGAGGGTTAGTGCTGGATCTTTATCTTATTCCATTCCCTTTGTGTCCAGCCTGACCTGTTCCTCTCCTCTGCCTCTCTCCTCTGACCTAGACAGAGCCAACAGGATCTGCTGACATTCACTCTAAGTGGAGTGATAGGTTTTAAACACTGACTCAAGCAATGTAATCAGAGCCTGTGGATGCTCTGAGAAAGTGGGATTCTGAGATCTCCCGTAATACAAATCACTAGTAGAAAAGGAAACATATAACATGGTAGACTGCAAGTTTCCCCCTGGTCCCACCTCAGCTATCTGCCAGAGAGGCAAGACAGGGAGGGGCCGAGGCGGAGAGGAGACTTCCTGCTCTGAGTTAGCCACTGCCTGGGGGAGGGCTGCTGGTGAAAGTGAGAGGGACAGGGGTGCTGCACTCTCGCTGCTGTCACAGTGTCCCCCACCCAGGAAGAGCCTGGTAAAGGAGAGCGCAACAGGGGCATCAGGTGGAATGGGATGAGGTGGCAGGAGACCAGACATAATGTCACCCTCCTCTGGGGCCAAGGGTAAGACGGGGGCTTTTGCTCTGGGAAACCTTCTGTAGTTACTACATCTCAGTCAGGCATCCCAAGAACGTAAACTCCCAGTCATGGAGGTAACGCTCCAACCCTACACATCCAGGAGTCTATGTATGGAAACTGATCAAAATATCCAGGTTTTCCAGTAACAATATTCCACACTCTACCAACTACTAGTTGGTCAGTTGTTCCCTCTGATGGCTAACTGACCCCAAAAGAAAGCCACTCGAGCCCACACAATATGTAGAGTTTTCCCTTTTTCATCCTTACCCCAGAGTCTCCAGCTTTAAACTTATCAAAGTTCTTAATCACGCATTGCAACACCATCTGCTTGCTGCCTGTTGTACCCATAGCAATTAACAAAAGCTTTTGCATGCTTCCCCCCACAGCACAAACATGAAAACGAGGCTAGCGAAGCTCAAAACAATGGCAGTAGTTGTAGTGATGTGAAGTAGTCAGGCTGGATCCAGGTCTCTTTGAGCCTCTAGGTGGATAATGTCGAGCAGCAGGAAGGGCAGGAGCAGGA
This sequence comes from Dinomys branickii, assembly GCA_004027595.1. NCBI lineage: Eukaryota > Metazoa > Chordata > Mammalia > Rodentia > Dinomyidae > Dinomys > Dinomys branickii. Next base: position 45,708 of record PVLD010007525.1, read on the forward strand.
CCGTCACCAGCCCTCTGCTCCAAAGAATGGAATCAAGTGCAATAATCTGTAAGTGCAAGAGTATTTGGGAGAAAAACACAGAGCAGACAGACAGATAAACAAAAGCAAAACAATCCCAGGAATCATGAATCACCTCCAACCATCAGTTTGGGGAAAAAATTTCTTAGAGTCCAGAACTGACCATATCCAAACTAAACTCAGAGACAAAACTCTGAACAAACTCAGAGACAAAGCTCTGAACAAACTCTCAGCTATGCTGAGACCAAATGGCTGCCAAGTCTTGGAGCCTGGTCCCATGAAATTGTCAATCTGGAAAGAAAAAGACACTTCCAATTTAAAATCTTACCTAGGTCAGAGAGCAGAGCATTTAGTCATTCCACTCACTCAGCCTCAGCATCCTTACATGCCATTGTCATAGGGTGGCCAGCTGAAATCAGACAGGATGCCCTGCAACCCAAAGAGTGGCTGGTGAAACCAGGAAGCACAGGACCTCTTCAAAAGAGAGGGTCTTTTTCTTGTGAAGCCAGTCTCGCTGGGGCCTCCAGATGATACAGCAAGTGAGTTCAGTGAGAAGGGCACTCACAAGAAAACTGAAAAGGCAGGAACAAACACAGCTTTATCAAGTGGGCTGACAGACAGTCCCTAACCAGGATCCAAAGAAAATGTCCACTCAATATGAGTCTCACCTTCGGTTTAAGAACATTTTAGGTTTCCATAATAACCATTACCTCATTTTTGGAAATCTCACAAGAATGTCACATAATTATCACAAAGCTCACTTTTCCCCAAACGTTGGACAGCCAAATTCCAAATGACCATTTCAGTTGAACTATTAGCCTACTTTCCAATCTGTTCTGTTTGTGCTGTTCACATATTATGACTCTGCTCTGCTTTAAGTGAGCTGATCACTAACCAAGAGGACTGGGGTGAAAAGTGGGGGTCAACTACAGCTTGAGTGAACTCTAAGTGACTTCTCTTAATATGGAGTTAAAAACACAAAAATGGAGTCTCACAATCTTGCAGTATCACTTATTCTTTAATGTGAAGCCCAATAATCCCCAGAGCCTTGTGGGAGACACCCCAATATATAGTGTTCAAAATATATTATTCTGATATACTTACATTGGTCATCATCAAAAAGTTAAATTTTCAAAATATAAGACAATAAGGTTTTCTGATTAGAAGATGTTCTTGGTACAAAATTAATCAAGAAACAAAATAATGACAATTCATTATTGCCAATTTCATGATGCATTAAGTGTATTCATGCCTTCCAAATGTATGTTATTCTAAAAGATAAAACTGGGATTGTATACAATGATAGACTTCTGCCTTTTTTTGTGCCCCAGATATCTGTAATAATAGGTCATGTCAAGCCAATTTAAGGTCATCAGTCAACTGATAATTTTTAGCAAAACCCTGTGATGTGTATGCTATGTATGTGCCACTACATTGAGAGATACTTAAATATTGAACAGCCCAGGCAATGTCACACACTTCTCCAGTGACATCCTATTAAAGAAGAACAAATTACATAAAAGCTTCTAATGTATTAGGTAGGGACGATTGATTTAAAAGGTTATTCTATTTCAAGATGGAGATTTAAATTTCTTTCCAAAATGTCAGCATACCTGTTATGCTACACTACTATGTATGGCTGTTGTTCTCAAATTTTCTCTGTAACACTGTATAACTGTTGTCCATTAACATTCTACAGGAATTCAACTACTAGAACATTCTCGGTTGGTTAAAAAAATAAACAGTTCTCTGGCTACACTTTATATTTTAAGGTGCTCCCACTACAATATGCATTAGCCTTCTCTTCTGAATGTTCAACTGAGGTTTGGAGACCAAAAGTTAGAAAAATAGATAGGCAGGGCTGGGGATATAGCTCAGTGGAATAAGCGCTTGCCTAGCAAGTGCAGGGTCCTGAGTTCGATCCCCAGTACAGCAAAAAAAAAAAAAAAAAGAAGAAGAAGAAGAAAAGAAAAGAAAAATAGATAGGCTAAGCAGATAGCCAATATTTTGGCTCCAGCCTTCCAAGGTCAATGAGGACCCAGGACATAAGAGAACCTTTGCTTTGACATCCTATAATTCAGTTGAGTCCCTAATCTTCTGATCAAGGAGTCTGGGCCTACAGAGAAAAGTGATTCTACAGTGTGTAGTGTGCCTCAAGAGAGTCACCAGGAGAGAAAAACCACCCAAGCTTTGAGAGAAAGCAACTTGGTTAAGCAATGGCCATGACTCATCCAGAGTGCTGACACCGACAGAACTGTGAGGCACTGTACATGTTTTGAGGTAAATCCTGAGGAGATTTATCTGACCTTGATAGATAGCAAGCAGTTAATTTTAATTACTATAGGTCTCATTTTAACTTTCTTTTTTTTTTCTTGCGGTACTGGGGATCGAACTCAGGACCCTGCGCTGCTAGGCAAGTGCTTATTCTACTGAGCTATATCCCCAGCCCTCATTTTAACTTTCTCTTGAACAACCAGCAGAAAAGTATAATCACAAGATGTATAAAACAATGCCATAGTAATACTAATTTCTCCATAAAGTTGGTTATTCTTGCCTGCAAGTAACCATACAGATAAAACCAACAATAAATATGCTAGATTCCTTCTACCAGGATCCACCAACTCCACTTCATAAAGAGAATTCATAACTTGCCATAAATCATCATTATGGATGCCATCCTGGAACACGCAGCCATAGAGAAACAAGATCTTCAAACAAGTGGTGAAGTCTCCTGCCAAAGTCTCCTAACCCATCATGGATTCTACAATAGACGGATTCTATGAACATGTTTGAGCTTTTTACTTCTGTTCTTAGTCTACTACAGGGGGCGCCAAACTCAACAATACTAGCAGTTTTTCAACTGCTGCAATGACAAAAACAGAAAGGAGGAACTGATTTAGAACACTACAAAGCAGCCCTGAGCCGGGCTTAAAGTAACCAATTGGCTTTTTTATGTTTACTTGTGAATCTGCCAAAACCTAGGCTCCTTGTCTGGAAGTGGGCAATGGACTCATAGTAAGTGAAGCTCTGTGAGTCACTAATCCCCACTAAAATGTGTAATGGTGGATGAAGCCAGAAAGCCTCAGAGGATAAACCAAGATCATAGCCAAGGACACCTGGATCTGATCTCAACTAGACAAAGACTATAGCCTCAGGCATCTCATTCCTAAGTGAATTAACTTAATACTTATGAAGGATTAATATAATACTTCACTTGGAGAAGTCCTTGAGTAATTCCTCCCTTCCTGAGTACTTGAGTACTGATAACCAAACAAATATAGCCACCCGGAGAAGGTCTTGGTCTTAGCCCTGGGAGAATCTCAAATTCTAGGAGGCAGCTTTGATCCTCCTGGACCCTTAAATCACTCCATTCACCTGTTTTTATTTAGCCTTTGCTTTATACTCATCCAGGAGATTGTAGAACTGATCAGCCTGCAATAACTAAGGGATATTATTAACCTGGTACTCAACAAAGAGCTTGTGTAGAGACTTACACTGTAACCTTGAAGGTAGAGATGGGGGACATTGTTAGTGAGCAGAGCTCACGAGCAAAAGGGCTTGAGGAACACACAAAAGTTCCCCCACCTGCGGGAGTCAGCTTTGGAACATGCACCCCACGCACACATACACCCAAGAACGACTCCACAACACTGCTCACAATATCTCTGTGACCACATCTTCACACTTCCTGCCTCAGCAGAGCTAGAGGACACACTATGAGGGGAACAGAGGGCTGAAAGGACAGAGCAGGAGCAGTGAACAGGGTGCTCAGGCCTGCTCCCCGCAGCAGAGCAGATTGCAGCCGGGACCTGGGAGGGGAGAGTGAGCTTGGACTTCAGACCAGACTTTTCACCGCCTGAAAATTCAGATCTCAGAGTACTCATAAACGCTGGAGGGTCTACCAAGATTTTATCCAGGACAGAGAAGAACGGTGGACAAATACGGGTTTATCAAATAATATTTGGAGAAAACAGAGTTTTGTTTGCATTTCGCTCCATTTAGTCCAGTGCGCTCAGTAAACTGGTTATAATCTGTAGGCACCGCCACATGCCAGGCACAGATCTAGAAATAAGGAATATAGTATGCAAGGTGCTCAGCAGCACTGGGGTTACACACGATCCTGAGATGGCGGCTTGCTTGGCGCCTGTAACGTCCGAGCCCCGCTTGTCATCCTAACCTCAAACACTGCACCCCCTCGTCTCAGAGCTGAGCTCATCTTCCATGATCTGTGTAGGGAAGAAAGGTTTCTACACAGAAACCCTTTCCACGGGTGCCCTTCCGAGCCCTTATTTTCCAGCTCCCCACAATGCAGAGGTGCAATCATCTGTTCAGCAGAGACTAGTGAGCACCTGCTGTGTGGCAGGCTCTGAGCTGAATAAGGCGAGACAACAAGGGCCCAAGGTGCCTCACAGCTTGTTATCAGGAGTCTGGGGAGAGGAAGGAAAGATAGAGAGACACACGTGTAAGCCAGCTGTTACACTACAGTCTGATGAAGACTCTTGCAGAGGAGCGTCTTAAGGACAATGGGAAAGGACAGCAGGTGGCACTTACCTGTGCCGAGGACCTGAGATGTTACCGAGGAAGTGACATGTGAGCAGAGTAGAGGATGGAGGGTGTCCTGGAACAGGAGGAGGCACAGGAATGAATCCTGCAGGTGGCTAGGGCCCAGGAAGATGAGAGCAGGGCAAGTGTCTGCACTATGCGCAACACCCCTTCTTTCTGCCAGCAGAGGGAGCGCTTAGCCAATTGCTCAGGGAAAAGGGATCTGCTTGATTCCATGAAGCAAGCTAATCTATGCTTTACCTCCAGTTTGGTGCTGTGAACATTTTCTCCTAAGTACCTGTTAGCCAGTGGAATTCACAGTAAGAAGTTCATACTACATGAAAGATACACACAGCCTCATTTAAACACCATCAGCATCCTCTTTGCAAAATATTAATACTAGCTTTATTTTGCTAGGGCATATTTTGCTTTTTTCGTTTAATCTTTCAAAAGATGCCATTGTGGCTGTGGTGCCTCTCCCTGAGCCAGCAGGCCAAATAACACCTTGCAGCAATATCTTGCTAAAAACTCGTGTTCTCCACTGGTAACTGGAGCAACGGTTTCTTTTGTCTCCAGAAATATCTTTGCTCAGGTCACAGACCAGGCCACAGGGCAGGAAACGTGTTGCATACAACAAAACAGAGGAAGAAGCCTAGGGGAAATTCTGAAGAACCTTAGATACAAACCTAAAATAAGACTTGTTCTATCATTGTTACAGAAGACAATAAGAGAGTGTAAGCTGTGTAAGCAACTTTGCTAAAAATTTAGATGAATGTAACGGCAATGTAGAAGACAAAGCAGGCTGAGATGTCCAACTCAGTGTTTTCCTCACCCTGTGGGGCTGCGCATTACTATGGCTGGGTGACTTGACCCTGTAGAGGAGCAGAGGGATCTGGCTTCTGTTCTAGCCAGTTGCTCTCCAAACACTGGGACACAAAGATCTTTAAGGCAAGTGCCTTGGCAATTCCATCACCTTAGCCCCACCCAGGCCTCTCCTCTGGGCAGGACCAGGGCGAGTGGGGAGAGGATGGTCGGCAGGGGGAGCCAAAGCACTGGGAACCAATAGCCCAAGGCTGTTTAGCTCGTTCTGCCAAGGGGATAGGAAGACGCTCATGGTCCAGGACCTGACCCAGTGTGGCCCTGTGGGCTCAGTCACTCACAGTTCCAGACTCTAACCTCAGATGGGAGCTTTAAAAACAAAGGGAGCGTTTTCACTCCCAAGAGCAGGGGTCTCTCTCTCTCTCTCTCTCTCTCTCTCTCTCTCTCTCTCTCTCTCTCTCTCCCCCCCCCCACCCCCCCTCATTTTTTATTTGCCAAACTTTCCAAGTTCCTGCTCAAGGTCTCAAGGTCTGAACAGTAGATAGTAGATGTGTATGTTCCTAAACAAACCTGGAAGCTCCAGACTGCAAAGACCTGTCAAAACATAACTTGCCAGCTCTCAGCATAAGCTGCAGAACTGGCTGATCTGGCAATAATTAATACTCTCAGGAATAATTAACAAGCAAAAAGATGTGTTTATTAATATATTTACCATAAGCAATCTGTATCTAAGGGAAAGATGACCAGAAACTATCTAAGTATGCAGAAGTCAATTTAGAACATTAGCAAACATTGAAAGTCAGCCGGAAGGTACTTGAGCTCTCATTAAAATGGTAATTAGCATTTGTAGGAAGATTTGTAAGACAGAGAGATGTTTCCCTTTTTAGGAGGAGGGATTCACTAACAGGCCTTTGGAACCATTCCTGGGAGCAGTTTCTCCAGGAAAGACACTGACATCTCTCACCTGAGAGACTAGAGTTGGCACAAAAACCTTCCTTGGCTGCATATTTCAATTTTTTATCATTTATTTGACGGTGGCTTGTTTTTAATTTTTTCCAAAATATATTAAACACGTAGTTCCAAATTTTAAAACTTTTACATAGAATTCCTCTCCGCCCCATATTTTAATGTGTGAAAAACCCAAATAAAGGTATCGACCTTTTACTCTCATATAGCAGCTACTAAGAACAAGCTCTTCCAGGCTTGGCTGATTTTCCTGTTGCTACAGATGGAGGCTGCAGGTAGGGCGGGGCTGCTATAGCAGAGGATAAGGGCAGTGGGAGGGGTGGGGACTGGGAAAAGGGAAAGAAAGTGAGGGGGAGTCAGCAGTGGGGCCTGCAGGGTCGGAGGAGTTGCCAGGGAGCCCCCATTCATCATCCGGGAGATGCTGGACAGTGGGAGGAGAGAAGGACCCAGGGCAAAGGCCAGGGGGAGCCCCCAACAGATGTGGCACAACCTGACCCTCCAAGAGTGAAAACAACCCTTTTCACTCTTCACCCATGAGCACCAGGCTCGCAGCTGGTCTCTGTCCAAGGCTTCATGTGAGTGGGGACTGTCCTGCGTACCCAGGGAATGCCTCGCTGGTGGTAGCTTTCACAGGAACACAGCAAACATGTGCACCAGGAGAAGAGTGTCCCACAGCGCCTGGAACAGCTGTACAGCCAAAGCGCACTCTGGCCTCCTAGTGGGGTAGAAGAGAAGGACTTTCTCTGCTGCAGCCAGATGAGTATTTTGGTACTTGGTAAGAGGGGCCACTTTAGACCACTGGGTCAAATAAGAAAAGTAGAATCACCACTTGTGTAACAGTGTAGAACCCAGAGGAGCAGGTAACATGAAATCCCAATCGGACGTCACTGTTAGTGAGGCCAGGACATTTTAAAAGTTAAGGCACAGGCCCTAAATAACTAAGCGTGGGGCTTAAGGGAGTTGACGTACAAGGGCCCAAAATAATTAAGTAAACTGATTATCACAGCCTAATAAAGTGCAAAAGACAGAGAACAGGTTTCTAAACAAACTAAAAAGAACCTTGGAGAGACAGACTACAAACCAGAAAGGCTGCTTTGCCCTCGCATCAAAGGCCCGGCAACAACTAGTAGCAGCCCTGTATTCTGCCAGGTTCGCCTGCACCAAAAACTGTGTAAAAGGCCCTGGGCTTAAACATCTACAGTTTATTTCACCTTTCCAAAAGCCCCTCTCCAACAGCAGGAGGCAAAAGGACTTTTCTTTCTATTCTTCCTCATAAACATGCACCCGGTCCCTGCCTACTCCTTGCTGCTTTGTGACTCAGTCTCAGCTACTTGTGCTACTGTGGATGTGCAGAGGATGAAGATTAGCTGGAGGTGAGGTTTAGTTCAGTCGCTGAGAACTCAGGGGGCCACTTCCTGGACATAAGCGAGCCTCCAGGAAGCAGCAATCAACTGAGATCTCTGCGGTTATTTATACGTAGCTCAAGGACAGCATTACAAAGACGTAGAAAAAGAGCACGCTGCATCATATTGTATAGGAGGTTTTGTTAGGAGCCAGGGTCACAGTGGGACGGTCCTACATGACACACACTGACCTAGTTGAGGCAATCTTATCAGGGCAGAGAGGACACAATGGCCAAAGCAGACACCCCTGACAATAACTTACTCGGAATTCTGCTGCCTATTGTCCTGCAGGTTTGCTCTAAACTCTAACCATGCATTCCAGGAGCATGGAACTGTTGCTCTCCAAAGTCCCTTCCTTAGCTCACTCAGGCGCAATCTCTCCTTTGGCCAGTGTCTCCCCACAGATTTCATCTTCTTTGCTCCAAAACAAGGACCCAGCGTGGCAGGGAACTGGTTATATTAGGGTAGCAGAAGTTTTAGTGGTGTCTTTTAAAATTTGCAACCATGTCTTTTCAAATTTCCTATGAAGTTTATTATCCCCTGCTGCTCTCACCCCTGAGGGAAACCAGGCCTGACTGAGCCTACAGTGGGAGAGGCTGCCGCCATGAACTCAGGCCCTCACCCCAGGAACACTTAACTCTCTAAGCCTCACTCCAGTGTTACCTAAAGGGCCCTTCTCTACGGACAACCTGTCACTTCCTCCAGATGCCCAGAGGCACAAGCTCTCCTCCTGGAAGTTCCCCAGCAACACCCTCACCCTCAGCTGCAGGACTGACAGAAATGTGTCTGTGTGCAGCAGGCCCTTCCTTCCACTGTGCTGGGCCTCTGCCAGCTTGATTTTTCTTTCCTTATTTTTTGCCTCAAAATAATAACCACACATGGTGACAAACTGCATTCTCCCCGTCCACAGGTCCCACAGCAACTTCTTTTAACCACTCCTACCTGGAGATCTTGTGACTACTGCAACTGCAGACGCTGCGTTGATCTCCCTGTTACTCCATCTGTCAACTATATGTCGCTCTTCTTTCAACAGTGGACACTTGCTTTAAAGAAAGAGAAATCAAGTTGTATCTTATGATGAAAACACCTTTTCTCTGACCGTCCCTCGGGCCCACAGCCCAAAGGCAATCACTTATCACACTTGTCCTGCTGCTTCTGGCCACAGGCCTAGTCTCCATCACGTCAGCCTTTTCCACGTCTGAGCCCTGGTGGGTCCTCTGTGGGCCACAAGCACAGGACTTTCTCCCCACAGAGACCTGGTGACTCCTTGCTGCTCAGCTGTCCACACCCTTGAACTCAGAGGGACCTATTAATGGAATGGAATCTCTGTTCTTTCATCTCTTAATAGTACCTAATAAGAATTTATGATGCTAATTATTATTTGCTTTTTACTATGTTAACAATTATTATCCTTATCATTTACTATAGCACGGTGCTAAGCACTGTGAATGCATGATTGCCTTTCACTGTCCCAACATCTCCAACAGGAAGAGATTTTTATCTCCATCTACAGATGATAAAAGTGAGGCTCAGAGAGGCTCACATACTTGCGCACAGCCATGCCTCCAGCAACAGCCCAGATGGAGAACCTGATACAGCCTTGTTCCCAGGTCTGGGCCCTGCCTCGGTGTTTTACTATACCCCTACTTCTGAGCCCACGTTCAAGGCAGCCTCCATGTCACCTCTGCCACGTTTCTCCTCCTGCCACCCACCCCACCCCATCAGACCCTCCGTGTCTGCCTTGCCCTCCTGGAAAGTGCTCTGCTGTAGCCCAGGCTTCCCCAGCACCAAACACCCTTACAGTCCAGGTATCATCAAGGCACCATCATGTAAAAAGCCTTCTCTATGTGTCCCATGGCTTAGAATAGGGCTTTCAAACACCCTTTGTCCCTAGAACCTCTCCTTGAGTTACAGCCTTGTGGGGACACCAGATATATAAACAATCTCAGACTCTGCCTCCAACTGGGGAAGCAGCAAGGAGGCCACCTTCTAAACAACTGCCCCATGATGGCGAAGTTCCCAAGCCACCTCCAGGGAAACCCCATGCTCTTGCAGTGCAAACCCCTCTGATCCCATGGCTGGCCATAACTGTTCAAATAGAGCTGCCTAAGGCTGTCAGGGGTGTGAGAAAGCCTCTTCTCACTCACTGCTAATAGAAAATGTGAACTGTTACCACTGTTTGGGAAAGTAACATAGCAATAGCTATTTGAATTAAATATACATATGCCCCACACCCAGCAGTTTCACTCCTGGGAATCTGTACCGGAGAAATAAAAGCAGCAAGTCCTTTAGGATGCATCCAAAGATGTTTATTCTGCAAAATTATTAGTGCTTGTAATGGAAAAAGTTGGACCAGAAAAGGCACTTCATTAGGGAACTGAAAGTGGTCAGGTGAATTGTGGGACTTTCATGCCTTGTGGAATATATAGTTATTTAGAAAGAAGATTTAGATCTGTCCCTTACCAATTAACTTGAAGGTATTTTCATGATCTATCATTGATTTGCTTCTTGTGGCACTGGGGATTGAACCCAGAGTCTCTGAACTGGACTACATCCCCATCTTCTTTGAGACAGGGTCTCACTAAGTCACTAAGGTGCTCAGGCTGGGCTCAGACTTGCAGTCCTCCTACCTCAGCCTCCCCCAGTTCTGAGATTACAGAAATGCACCACCAAACTCAGCCATGATGAAATGAGCTGCAGCAGCACCATTCACAGTAGTAGTAAGAAGCAAAAAGTATTTTTATTGTAAGAAATAAATATATACAAACAAACAAGCATTCAAAGCTGAGCATGATGGCACATTCCTATGTTCACAGAATTCTGGGAAGCTGAGGACAGAGGGCCATGAGTTCAAGCCCAGCCTAGGCAACTTGGCAATTTAGCAATTTAGGAGAACCCTGTCTCAAAATAGAAAATAAAAACAACTGAGGATATAACCTGCTGTAAAGGATTCAACCCCTAGTATTCCAGAAAGAAAGAAAGAAAGAAAAAGAAAGAAAGAAAGAAAGAAAGAAAGAAAGATTTTTAGAACAGAAGCAAGAAAGAAATAGCCACTATCACTCCTACATACCTTACCAGTGCAAAAGGTAGGAAAATTAATAAAAAGCATACAGAGTTTTAAAACAGAAGGGCAAACTATATTTTCAGACTAATATAATAAGCTCTGAAGAAAATGCAAGAAAAACTATTAGGAAAGATACCAAGATTACTGGGCATAGAATCCATATAAAGCTTAGTTACCAAAAGAAAGGAAATCCTGTTGTCACCAGGCTGCGTCTGAGAGTTTCCCAGACTGAACCCACCCTGCTGTAGCAGGCTCACTGACTCCTGTCACAGAAAAAGAATTTTCAGGGCAATTGAGGTGTGAGTAAGTTTTATTAGGTAGAGGTAGACATTATAGGATGCATTCAAGAGAGAAGGGTGGAAGATAGGTAACACAATTGTACTACAAATTTCTATTGGTTTATTGAAAGCAACAGTTAATGTTTAATTTTCGATCAATTTTGCATGCTTGTATCTGGTAATCTGAACAACTAATTTTAAGATGACAAAATGCAATACAACCATTGTTGAATTAGTATCATTTTGTTTTTTGAAATTCTGTATCATTTCTAATTTTTTAATTAATTTTTATTCCCCTTTTTAAAAAAAGAGAGAGGCCGGGCAGGGTGGGGCACATCTGTAATCCCAGCACTCAGGAGGCTGAGGCAGGAGAATCTTTGTGAGTTTGAGACCAGCCTGGGCTACAAAGTGAGCTCAAGGCCGGCCTGAACTGCATAGCAAGATCCTGTCTCAGAAAAACAAAAAAGAAAAGGAGAGGAGGGGAGAGGAAGGGCGGAGAAAGGAGAGGAGAGGAGAGGAGAGGAGAGTGTGGGCTCTCAGAGGAATGAGGTACATTACACCTTAAGACTGGGTACATTTATATTTTTCTTGAGGGGCTGAAAAATTAGAGATAAAATTGCTCACCCACCCACTCATCCCAGTCTCTATCTCCCTCAAACAGCTATCAGCCCACTCACAGGCATGGGTGTTTGTCTTCTTTTTGTCTTGTTTGTTTTGTTTTGACAGGTGGTTTAAACAGTCTCTGTATTCACTCAACCTGTTGTTTACTTTGTTAATTGAGCCAACTTATGGCCCTCTAGAGATGGGTGTGGTAGGGAAGAGGGGTAAATCCAGCCAAGGAATGGCAGCATGGAGTTGTCTTGGGTGACTTCAGCTAAATCCTGGAAGTTGCAGGCTTCTTATGAAGTAGAACATTTAGTTATGATTTTCTTGTCTCCTTTCTACCTATCCATTACTGATTCTATCCTACCTCATCCTCAGCCCCCACTGCCAGACTTTGATCCCTTATACTCAAGGGAGTGCAGTAGAACCAATGGTCCATCATCGTGTAATTGCTTCAGACTGAAAAAGGATGCTGACCCTGCCTAGCTGGGGACAGAAAACCTCACCCTGACTAGTCTAAGGGAGATATAGGAATATCAGGATTTCCTGTTTCTAACCCATCATTCTTTTAAGAAAGCAGGGCATATGAGACATTAACCCACAACAATGTATCATGCAACATAAAAGAAATCTATGGCCAGAGAAATGAGAATATTTTCCCACAAGTTTCCCAAACTTGTTTCCCACAAGTTTTGGCAAAAAAAAAAAAAAAAAAAAAAAACAGGACACTAACAAGCTATTGATGCTTACAGTAGAGTCTGAATTTCATCAATGTGTGAGCATAGATCTTATAATGCAGATGATACATTTGCAGAGTTGTCAGAAATTTACACTCAATATTCTCCTTTGATAATGGCCCTGGCTCCTTCTTGCGCAACTATTAGAATGCCTATGACCATTCTGTTTTACAGAATGGCTTTTTCATCATTTTTTCTTCTATAATGAAATACACTTGTCAGCGTCATTTAGAACTCCTTGTGTGTAGTTAGCAAGAGATTCAGTGTGCCCCCATTACATCCTCAGGTCCCATTTATGAAATAAAGGTAGAAGCCATATTCTCACACCAGTGAGTAACTGGCCTGGTCCACTGATGTCACAAGACTGGGAGGTTGGCTGGCTGATGTATGGTTTTAACCCAGCATCCCTGTCACCCTGGGTACCTTAATGGATATATTCCTATCTACCCTGGAGGCAACCAAGGCCATAGGTTTGTGCCATAGATCCACTGGGTACTCTTTGATGATGGCTATCTTAATTCAGCCCTTGCCTTCCAGTCAGTAGTAAATGAGTCAATGTCTCTTAATACAATAGTGTGATTAGAGCTCTGTATGGGAGTCTGTCCCATATTTCCAGTGACATTGCTCCTTTTATGACAAATATGAGTTGTATTTTGTTCCCATCAAAGGGGAGTTAATTGGCTGAGTTGTCCCCATAGTATATGCGAGGCAGGGGCTGGAGGTACAGCTCAGTGGGCTAAGTGCTTGCCGCTAAGCACTACGGCCCTGAGTTCGATCCCCGGTCCCGGGGAAAAAAAAAATATGCGAGGCAGATATGTTTATCTCAGACCTGAAAAAGATGTATCCAGGAATCAGAGATTCTCTTTTATCTTGGAAGTTTTAGAAGTATGGGGTAGATCAGGATCTCATTTTTCCATATTCAAGTATTAACTTTAGTAGAGAAAAATTCACCATGACCCTTTTGATGATGAAGTCTCATTTATTGGCTGCTCAGAGACAGCAGACCCAGTAGCAAGCTTTACAATCATCCCTGCCCATTGTACCTCTTCTGTGAAATTCTGAAGTTTTATCTAATCATCTCCCTGTAGAGGAGATATCTATATCCACCATGGGAGACCAGATGCATTAGAAGTGGGCAATTGTCCACAAATGTAGAATGCAGCTTTGTTAATATGTTTGGCCCAGTCAAGGAAAATATCAGCTCCCACTTTAGAGAAGAGTATAAAGGTAAAAAGAAAAATGAGTTGTCTGACTCTGATTTCAGCAGACAGAGTGCAGCTGTGAGAGGATATATTTAAGCAAAATAAACTTACATAACTTATCTTGAATCAGAGTTCTTATTCTTCCTGGATAACAACTTCAGATTCTCCAAAGACTTGAAGGAGTATCAGTCACAGGTCTCTGTCTCCTCCATTTCTTGATCCTGTGATGTCTGGAAAGGAACAAGTTTAATTCTTGATAAGTGAATCCTTGCAGCTTGACAGTCTTTTGGGTTTTGGGGGTTCTTTTCAGGGGGTACCAGAAATCAAACTCAGGACCTCATGCTTGCTAGGCAGGAGCTGTGCCACTGAGCTAAATCCCCAGCCCCTCAGCTTGACAGTTTGGTGAGGGCCCTTTCATTTAGGAAGGAGCTGATCTAAAGATGACTCCTGGAGAGACCCAACCCACCGTCTCCTCCCAGCCCCCACCTCCTGCCACCCCCACCACATAGGGAGCCTTGGTGAGCCATGCTGAGCCACACAGAAGAAGAGAGACTCTGCCCACTACCCTCTGTGGCCATATAGGGAGCCTTGGTGAGCCATGTTGAGACAAGAGGGAGGGGAGAGACCCTGTTCAAGCCCCTCTGAAATGGTAGAAGCCTCCGTCCAGAGGAACCCAGATGACTGGCCCATCCCCTACACCACAGGATGGGCAGCCAGTGCAGGAAGGGCCTGGAACACAGCAACCGGCTCGTCTGGAGGAATCCAGAGTAAATCCACTCAAACAATGGGAAACACACTGCATACAAGCTCCTAATTTATGATTGGTTCTGTTATGTGACTATAGACTTTGCTTCTATGCTCTAAAGTACAAAATTAATAGTTATCACAGTTTGTCCATTTCTAATTTTTTATCAATTTCTAAATTGTGCTTGATGCTATTATTATTGCTAATTGTACTGTTGTAGCTAGAATGTCACATCCATTGTAATCAGTTGTGCTCCCTTGTGTATGGCTACTGAGAAACTCTGGAGTAACAACCTCATCATATCCTACACCAAAAGACTCAGGGCAGAGGCAAACAGAAAACAAATTCCACTCTCAATTATTTGAGAAGGTAGGATCTTCAGACAAACACAAAATAATAATCTGCTACACACAGAAGATATCCGTGAAGAACATACTTCTCTGAGAGAGACTTGGTACTAAGGATATAGCAACCCACTACCAAATCTCACAAGGAACATAAAAGAAAACAAAATTTTTTTTTAATTTTGAAAAAGAAAATGTCAAGATGCAGGAACAAAATGCAATCTCAGACCTCCAGCCCACCCATAACAAATCCATGAGACATTGACATAGAAGAAATTGAAAGTCACACACCTGAAATTGATGAAATGATAGCAACTGAAGTAAAGGAACAACTCCAAAAGGCTATTGAGGAAATCAGATAAGCAATAATCTCTCAGGTTAAAAAAGAAATTTAAAAAATGAAAGGAATACTCAGCATAGCTAAAGGAGACAGTTTAAAAAATAGAGGGGCATATAAAAATGATGGAAATCTTGAATGAACAATATAGGAAAGAATTAGAATGCATGAAACAGATTCAAAGAGATATCCAAGAAATTAAAAATTCTATTAAAAGCTGGCAAAGCTGCTTGAATGAAACTGAAGATAGACTTTCAGACCTTGAAGACAGGATTGCAGTTAGAGATCATGAAAGGAAAGATCTCTTAAAAAAAAAAACCAAGGAACCAGGAAATAACAATTCAACAACTGCAAGATGATGCAAAGAAAAACAATATGAGACTGACAGGTGTCAATGAAAAAGCAAGACTCAACACCAATGACATAACTATTTGCAGAAATGACAGTAAAAAATTTTCCAAACAGGAGAAAAGAATCTGATGTACAGAAATGAGGCCTATAGAATTCCAATTAGCCATAATCAAAATAAATCTTTTCTCAAGCATATATTAATCAAGATCCCAGAAATTAAGCACAAAAACAGAATATTAAAAGCTATTAGAGAAAAGAAACAGATCACCTATAAAGGAAAACCCATCAGAAAAACTAAACTGAAATGGTGGTGCATGGGACATACTTCAAAGAATCAACAACTGGAATCTCATCTTATTGAAAAGCTTTTGCACATCAAAAGAAATCACGAACAGAGTAAAAAGAAAACCCATGAACTGGGAAAAAAATTTAGGCAACTGCCCCTCAGACAAAGGACTTCTGTGTAGAACATATAAAGAATTTGAAACAATCAGGCCCCCAAAATTCAAAGGCCCCATCCAAAAATGGGTATGTGAGATGAATAGACACGTCTCAGATGAAGAAATAATAATGACAATATATGAAAAAATGTTCAACATCATTAGTCATTCAAGAAATGCAAATTAACACAACACTGAGATTCCATCTCACCCCACAAAGAATAGTTATCATCAAGAAATCAACCAATAACAAGTGGCAGAGAGGCTATGAGGAAAAACGAACACTTCTCCACCGCTGCTGGGAGTGTAGATTGGTGAAACCACTGTGCAAATCAGTCTGGAGATTCCTCACAAAACTAGGGCTAAAAGTTCCATTTAACCCAGCTGTTCCCCTCTGGGTCTTTTCCCAGAAGAATTAAAAACATCATACTACAGCAATATATGTGCACCCATGCTTATAGCAGTGAAATTTATCATAGCTAAATCTTTGGAACAACCCAAATGCCCATCAACTGAGGAATGGACAAAAAAGATGTGGGATTTTCATACAATGGAGTATTACTCAGCTGTAAAAACAATAAACTCGAGGCTTTTATAGGTAAATGGATACAACTGGAGACCACACTCATAAGTGAAATAAATCAGACCCATATGTGTAAACATCATATTGTCTCCCTAGTGTAAGAACCTGAAAGAATAAATAAAACCCAAAATGTTCATAGATATTATGAAAGGGAAAGAAATTGCTCAAAGGAAGGAATCAACTGGGATGAGGGAAAGGAAAAAAAGAAAGAAAAAAAGGAAAAAAATATATATATAGAGAGAGAGAGAAGGATAGCTGGGATAACTATACTGCTGAAGTCTAATGGTTTATTGAAAGGAACAGTTAATGCCTATTTTTTTTTCTTTTTGACCAATTTAGCATGCTTATATCTGGTAATCTGAACAACTAATTTGAAAACAACAGTATGCAATATAACAACTGTGGGTGAATTCCTACCATCTTGTCTGGGGAAACTCTGTATCATTTGTAATGTGTTTTTTCTTTTTACTTTTTATTCTCTTTAATGGTTTGATCAATCTTGCATTCTTATATCTGGTAGTCTGAGCAACTCACTGAAGATAACAGTATGTAATAGGACAGCCGCTGCTAATTCCTATCATTTTGTTCTGAAACCCTGCATCATTTTTATTGTTTTTGCTTTGTTTTGTTTTACTCTATGTTGTTGGTCTTTTGCTATTTGTCTTTTTTATTATTATTCTCTTTAAAATAAAAAAAGAAAGAGAAAGAGAAAGAGAAAAAATGGGACCCTATTTAGGTCCCCAGGGTGAGGCCTAAACTAGGTCAGGGGATATGTGCAACCTGTCAAAACCAGCTCATGAAAAAAAAAAAAAACAGCTCATGTTCTATGTACATCCTGACCGCCCTTCTGTTCCTGAGTAGACCAGGCATCCCTGCTAGTCAAAAAGAAAACTACCTCATGTCCAAATCAAGAGCCCTTGTTCATGGAACACAGCTATCGCAACCTTTATTAATTGATCAATAAAGCAGGAAAAGGAATCGTACACAAGAGCAGGGCTGTACTCAAAACTCTACCCCAGAGATCTTTACCAAAGATATATGTGTAACACACATATAGAACTCATAGATTTTCAAAGTCCAGAGGTGTTACTTAGCAATTATAGATCACATATTAGGGAAAACTAGGCCATACATACACACACAAACACACATACACACACATGTACAAACACACATACACACACAGGACTTTTCTGGCAGGTAAAAGCCAAAGTGATGCAGAAGGAACAAGAAGTGCGTTGGGGTTTTCATAGAGAAGAAAAATAATAAAGTAAACCCTGGGTTCCTTCCCAGTTCAGCCCCATAGACTTTACCAGGTTCCCATGGATAATATCAGTAGTCACCTAAATGACCACCTGATTCCACATGGCTTAGGATAAATTCCAAGCCACCCAAAAAGGGGAGTTGCAGCATCAGGCAGACTGAGCTTATGCCCTTCAGCTGAGAGGGCAGATCAAAAAGGCAATTTAGAGGGCCTCCCTTAGGCTAAAGTGTTTAGGACCCACAGTGTGCATGTTTGTGGAGAATGAGTTCTCCAGTGTGACCCAGAGACCAGTCCTCTCCACTATGTCTCAGGATTGGAGTTTCCCATGCAGCTGCATGAGAAATTTTGATTAAGACAATGGACCCTTATTTCGTGTCTTCCTGGACAAGCAAGATTTTTCAAAGTCCCATCTAACCCAGGGGCAGGGTATGGATGCTAATTTAAAGGAACTCCTAGTGAGGTCACCTCGTGTCCTGGAGATTCCCTCCTGATATCTAATCCCATTTCTGGTGAAAGAGAACAAGTTCCTCTTGTCCTTGGTGCTTTTATGTAAAGGACTCGTTTTCTGAGGGCTTAGGAATCTCTAACTGCCATGTGCTTACAGAGCATATTAGGATCCCTGTAGGATCCCTGTCCCTTCCTCTTCTCTTTCTCAAATTGGCCATGAGGTAGCTGGTTTCACTGCACGTTCCATCTTGCCACAGGACCAACCAACCAGGAACTGAAACCTCAACAACTGTAAGACAAGGGAGACCTTTCCTGTTTTTATGTTTATTACCTATTTTGTTGCTGTTGTTGTTCTCATTATTTTAGTTTCCATAGTACTGAGGATTAAACTCAGGGCTTTCAAACTGAGCTCCGTCCCAGCCCTTTTTTAGTTTATATTTTGAGAAAAAGTCTCACTAATTTGCTACAATGCCCAGAGTAGGCACAAAATTTCCATCTTCCTGCCTCAACCTACCAGAGTGTGGAGATTAAGGCACGCACCACCATGTCCAGATGGAATTTTGTTACAGTAACAGAAAGTGGACTGACATCAGGAAACACAATGAAAATGGTAATTGTTATGGTTTCATTCTAGATGTTCCCCACATCCTAAAGAAAGGCTCATAAAGTTTTCGATGGGTCTTTTTCAGAGGTGGCTGAATCTACAGCATGTGACTGATGGGTGGTGCAATGCTGGGATTAAGGGTGCTGGGATTAAGGGTGGGTGACTGCTGGATCGGTCCACTGATTGTGTTGGCACCACCCTAATCCCAGCAGCCTAGATAGACAATAAAAGGGACAGAAAGATGCCATTAAGGTTTGGTTGTTGATTATGCTGTCTCTTACCTCCCTGAACTGTTCCCTTCTGCCATGTGCCAGCCTGTTTTGTAGCCAGCCAACTATGGACAGAAACTTCTACAAATTGTGAACTAAATAAACCTTCCTCCTTTTAACTTTGGGTGTCAAATATTTTGTCTCACCAATGAGAAAAGTAACTAAGACAGTAACTGTTATTGAAAGACATTGAAGAACACCTTAATAAATAGAGAGATAAACCATGTTCATGGATTGGGAGATTCAAAATTATCCACATGTTGCTCTCTAGAATCCATGCAATGCCATCCAAACTATTAAAAAAATTATCTATGGAATTTAACAAGTTTACTCTGAAGTGTATATTTTAAAGGAGAAGACCAGTAATATTCAAAATAACCCTGGACAAGAAAAGAGAGTGAGAGATTTGCCTTACAAGGCATCAAGGATTTTTATGAAAATATAACAATGAAGACATGGTAATAAATGCAAGCAACTCTGGCACAAATGTCCTACTAGTCCAGAATAATACAGGAAAGCTCATAGAAGCAGTATTTAAAATGGGAAAAACTGAAAACAACCCAAAACTAAAATCAGCAGTAGGTATGATAAATAAACTATGACACCATCACAAGATGAACTACTATGTAAGAAACTATTAAACTAGGGCTAAATCAAATAATTAGGGTGAATCTCAAAAAAGATAATGAAGTAAATCCACATTTATTTACAGATGAACACACACTTGTAAAAAATTATTAGAGAAACGAAGGGAATGGTAAACACACTGACCAAATAGTGATTCATTGTAAAGGAAGGAAATGAGATGGGAAAGACAAGCCAGGGGTTTCAAGGTGATGGTCATATTCATTTCTTAAGCTGAGTTAAACTGAGTAGTTGTATTTTATTTATATGTCTTACAGAGACTGCGACTAAGACAATCGATTATCAAGTTCCACAGGTTTCCGCCTCCCAAAGCATAAAAGACCCCCAGTTCTCAACTGTATTGTGCCTCATCTCACTGAGCAACTGAAATCCGCCCTTGAGCGTGTCCTACATCTTCCATTAATAAATCTTTTCCAAAAACATACATCTTAGATGTAATCAATAAAATGTTTTAATATCTTCAAATGTTTAATTAAGGGACTGGGAATATAGCTGAGTGGCATAAGCGCCTGCCTGGCAAGTGCAAGGTCCTAAGTTCAATTTCCAGTACCAAAAAAACAAAAAAAAATTTAATTAAGACATTTCAGAGGAAATAATGAAGAAATGGCCAGTCACTTGAAATGGCCAGCTTATCATGAAGCTAGTATCAGCAGTCCTGGAAACCCTCCTTACCTGGGAGTTCTACCTGGGGAGGGGCACCAACTTCTGTATCTACACAATCCTTTCACTTGTTGCATAGGGTTAATACTATCCACTATGCACACATCCTCTGAAGATGAGACAATGGGTACAACAGCACCTTCTACAAAGAGCACTTTGCTACACTCTGGAGGAATGTGCAGAGGTTACTCTGGACAATTTCAGGTAAGCTTGGTGGAGAACAGGCAGCTAAATGCTGTGACTCAGTTCTAAACCCCTGCCTACCTGGAACCCAGCCCAGCCTTTAGAAATAGACTATGGTGCTGCCATTTCTGCTTCCCAGTTACAAGGGTAACTACATGATAGGATTGATGTCAGTTATGCGGGGGAAGGGGGCGCACTCAACTAAAGCAAGAGGAATGTGAGCATCCTGGGTCATCACCAACAATGGAACCTGGTGTGCAGGTCCCAGCTCCTTCTGAACATGTCCCTCTTCTATGACCCTGGACCATGCTCACCAGCAAGCTCAAGGGTTCAATTCTGACTTTAAATCTCATGGAGCAATAAAAATAACCAGTCTGTGCCTCCGACCACACCTGATGCCACCAGTTTGCTGCTGCAGCCACCAGATTGCACTGTAAATCCTGCTTCCCTCCCCTCATCCACATAAACCAAAAACCCTTAAAAATTATATCTTGTGCAAACCAAAGACTTGCTGTTTGGCAGGGATTTCATTTTATTCCTTAAACCTGCATTCCTCTTTGCCTCCCCTGTGCCTGTGGAGAAGCAGAAACTAAGCATAGGCCTGTTTACTCAGCAGGTGGGTGGTGCATTTAACTTCCTCTCCCATCCATCCCACCTGCCCTGAAAGTGCAGGGCTCGTGGCCTTGCCGGAGCAGTTGCCCCTGCAAACCACAGCCTCTGTCCACTGAAACAGCACCACCTCCTGTGGGGCAGTACTGACTTACATGAAGGTCTTTTAGTACCTGGAGGGGGAAGGAAGAGGGCAGGGCTCTGATTCTTTTTGTCTTTGTGCACTGCTTTCCCTTCTTGACTTGCCTATAGTGCATGTGTCCAAGACGAAGCTGAGTAGCTTTACTCTGAGGTGGATAGCTCAAAGCCTAAAAGAGCCCCTCCTCCTTGACACTGGAATCCTGGGCATCCGCCGTGGCCGGGGGCCTCCCTTATTCCCCTTTTGAGCACCCCTCATGATGCAGTGCTCCTCACACCACCGCCCCAATATGAAGCGTGCCTTCCCTGGATGTAGGGACTGTCTCCTCCTGTGTCCCTCCCCACCCACAGTGGGGATATTCTTGTCACTTTCCCTGCTAGAGTACTTGAAAAAGAGTGACAGGAGGAATCTGATGGTGTTTTCCAGAGGATGTCATGGCTGCCAGCTGGGCTAAAAGCTGAAGACAGAGGCGCTGGTCAGAGCCCCGTCCAAGGCCTTCTTGCTCACCACGCACCCCAGGAGCTCTGTCTGCCCCCACCTGCCACTCCTTTTGATAGGGAGCAGGGCCCAGGGGACCAGAGCTGAGAAGTGGATCAAAAGGCTCCAAGGAGCCAATAGGGCCACCAGCTCTGGGCAGGTTGAGGGCTGGTTTCCAGAAGTTAGAGAATATGATTGGGCAGGGCTGTACTGGGCCACACACCATGGCAGAGGCACACACGTGACACACCCCCAGCACCCAAAAAGAGCACGAGGAGAGCCACCCCACTGGGCTGCCCTGGTCTGGGGCCTGCCTAGGGTAGCCCTCTACCCTGACTCGCCCTCCTCGGTAGATCGCAAGCATGCTGCCGGGGAGCCCAGCGCAGGCCAGGCAGGGTGTCTGAACACCAAGCCTGGGAGCGAAGGCAGAGCTCGCTACTCTGGTCAGCAAACAACAGAGCACGAGGCAGAGGCCCAGGGAGTGAGAGCTCCACCTGGCTGGCCTCACATACACCGACCTGGAAGGCCGGCTCGGGCAGGTGAGCACACTGGGCCTCACTCCATGCACACAGGTGCCCCAGCTCTACTCTCCAAGCCTCCTGCTCAGGCTACTACAGGCTAGAGCGGGGATCAGGGACCCCACACACAGGCAGGATGGAGCGGCCTTGTGGACACCTCTGCAAACCAAAGGGGTCCAGTTTTCCTAATTTCCATACTTAAATTTGTGCTTCTTGGCAGAGGGCATGAGGAGGTAGGAGGTCACCTCTTTCTTCCTCAGCCACCTGCCTGCCGCAGATTTGAGAAGGATCAGCATTGGGATGGGGCAGGGACCCTGTGGGACGCTAGCACCGCTTCCCCAACTCTCAGAGGCGCTCAGGAGCAGCTCCAGAAGAAGGGCTGGAAAGCCCGGGGTCTGCAGTGGTGTAGGGAAGGAATCTGAGCATCCATCACCACCAGCCACCTCCTCCTCCCACTCCGCCCTACCGCCCGATTCCACCCAGAGAGCGCCTCAGCTGTGCCCAGCAAACACGCTTCCCTGTTCACCCCTTAGTGAAAAGCTCATCAGCCCGGATCACCTGAGAGAGGGAGGGAGACAGAAAAGACAGCAGTGAAGTCCAGAGGTCCCTGGGGCAGGGGCTGCGGCTAGGGGTACTGCGGAAGGGTAATGGCAGAGAGGTGAAGGGGGCTGCGTGGAGGCCAGTCTTAAACTGGCCCCTGGTCAGACCTGTGCCCACTGCTGCCCTGGGAGCCACACCCCAGAAACCCCGTGTTTGCACTCTCAAAGCGCTTCCCCCTCCACATTCTTTGTCTCCTTGCAAAGGGGTGTGAAAGTCTGGGCAGCTTCCCCACGGCGCAGTGGAGCAAAGTAGACCTGAAAGCAGGACGGCACTGAGTGGGAGCCTGCGACATCTTGGAGCAGGGAGAACCTCTGCTTGGATGCCCCACCAGAACCAAGGTGAATGAGACACTGGCAGGATCGGTCATCCACCCAGCACTTGAAGTGGAAACTCTTTATTGCCTCTCTTGGAAGGATGCATCAGAGGGTTGGGGGCATGGGGCCAGAAAGGGTCTGAGAGAGGAGCTACAGCAGTCGGGGTGAGGGGCCGACAGAGAAGGGGACAGCGCAGGTCACTTGTTGTCCTCCAGGAAAAAGTCATTGTAGGCCATGCACAGGGTGGTCAGGAACACAGAGTACTCCTTGAAGTCGATCTCCAGGTCGCTGTTCTTGTCCAGGCTCTTCATCAGCTCATCAATGCTGCTCTCCTTCATCTTCTGGGAAGACCGGGGTTGAGAGATACCTCAGAGACCCCCAGGCCTTGCTCCACCCACTGGTAGGCAGGCTGCGTGTGTGTCCGCTGTGAGCACCTCCACCCCGGAGTCCAGTCCCAGCCCACACCTGGCACAGAATGAGAGTGGGAAGGCCAGCCTAATCTCCCTTCCCAACGCCCATCCCCGGTGAAAGGAATTATGAAACAGGGCTGCCTGAGAAGGAGCCCAGACAATACGTCTCTCCCTGAGAACCGAGCGAGCACAGCCTGGCGCTCAGCTGTGCTCTGCTCCCCTGCTCTGGCACCCTGGCCCCACCAGGAGAATAGCAACAGAGCTCTCCTCAGGAGAAAGGGCTCTTCACCATCCTCAGCTCCCAGTCTTCCTAGCGTCCAGGATATTGGGACACAATAATGGGAACTGCGCGTCAAGATCCTGGTCCCCAGCTGGGCTCCTGTTTTTCCCAGGCCCTCTCCTGTGCCCTTGACCCCAGTAATTAGCTCCGGGACCTATGGACCTTCCTTCTGCCTTCATACCCTCCAGGACCCCAGCAGGAAGTCCAGAGACCCCAGCGCTTCTTCACCCCTAGCTTCTTCCCCTGCCCAAGGAAGCCCTCTGGGATCCTCTCTCTGAGGACCCACCAGGGTTCAGGATGTGTCATAAAAGTCACCTCCCAAGGCTCAACTGTAAAGGAAAAAAGGGAACAAGACAGGCCTGGAACGTGTCCAGCTCAGCCTTTCATTGGACAAGTTCTCTGATAGGCCTGAGCCTCAACATTTTTAACTGTTAAAAATAATGTCATGTTTATCTCTTGGTCTTGCTCTCTGTTGGTGACCTCGTTCCCTCCATCTCCATCTCCTATCCATTTGTCTCCTTCCTACCTTCTGTTCACAAGTCACGCTTTTAGTTCACATGTCAGTACCATCTGAGATCTACGGCCAAGCGCACAGAAGAGAATCAGGCAGGGTGCCTACCCTTCAGTCGCGCGCAACTTGACCTGGACACCCCGGATCCCTTCACCTCCCCCAAGTTCCCTAGCACAGGTTCTGCCACCACTTTGACACTGGCCCGGCCCTCAAAGACTCCTTCCTCTGCTTCTGTAACTTCACATAGGCTGCAGTCCTCCTCTCGACTCAGCCCTGCTCTTTCCCAGGGAGACCCTAACTCAGCCCCAGAGCACAGGTGTAGAGATCTGTTGACCTGAGATGCCCATCCTCTTCCTTCTGTCTCTGGACATAGACCTCACCAACGTGCCCCTCACTTAGAGTACCCGAGGATAGGTGTGTGTCCCCCACAGAGACCACTGACTTTGTGGTAGAGATGAGGCCTGGTCACCTACCTCCCCAAGACTCAGCTCCTTCTTTATCAGCTCCTTTAGTTCCTTCCTGCTCAGCGTCAGTTTGCTCCCCTCTCTCCCTGAATATTTGTGAAAAGTGGTGACCATCGTGGTCAAAGCCTTCTCGAGAGGAGTCTCCATCACAGTGTTCAGCTCTGGAGTGGATAAAGGGGAACAGCACAGTGCTCAGGAAGCCAGCCCTTCTTCTCCCGGTCACAACTCTCCCATCCCTAAACCCCTCCCCCAGAGAACCGGGACTAGAACCCATGGGGAGGCTAAAATCCACCCAGAGGACCCATCCAGGTCCAGACAGCTTCTAATGAGACCAAGGCAAATGCCAAGTAACCAGCACAGTGAGATGCTCAGCCCCTAGAGGAGACTCCTCCACTCAGGAGGTGTTGACAAAGGGGCCCAAAGCACAGTTGACAGAATGACTCCCCCCAAAAAACTGCTGGCAGATAGGAGGAAGATACAGGGTCAGTATGTTTTCTCTGCCCGCTCCGGTTTGGACACTGGTTTTCCAGAGGCAGCCCCCACCTTAGTCACCCACTTTTCCCCCGCGCCCCCATCCGCTGATACCAAGGAGTACCTTGCTATAAAAATGGGGAACAGGGCAAAGAGAGTCCAAGGCTCAGACGGGCTGGGGCTGGAAATGGGAGACATGGTCTCAGCAAGAAGTAGGACTTGACAGTTGACCAGCAGTCACAAGCCCAAGAACTGCTCGAGACCTGCATCCACGGACTGGCCAGGAGGCAGGGATCTAGGGTTTGCATTTGAGTGAGCGCCTCGCTTCTATCAGCAGAGCCACCCACGTAGAGAAGAGGCAGCGGGAGCTTGGGTGACTCAGATCTAAAAGCCACATCTCTCTAGGGAGGAAGGAGACCATACCCACAGAACTTCAGTGCTATAGCTAGATCCTGTGGGGAGTCCTGAGGCAGGAGGAAGAGGGTGCTGGCTCCCACCTCCGGCCCAAAGCCCATCCACAAGTCTTTAACTGGACCACCATTTCTCTCCCACCACCCAAATTCCTCAGCTTCTCCCACCTTGAGGAGACTCAGCCAGGGACCACAGGCCAAAGAAGGGCCTCTGGACATCTGCAGGAGCCTCCTGGCCAGTTCTGGACTCCCATCTCCACCCAGAGCCACTTAGCAGGAAATTCTTATGGTCACATTTCCAAACTCGGCTGCTTCTTCCCTAGCACACACCCACTTGCAGGGCTGGGCCTTCTTTGTGGAGGTGACTGTGGCTTGTCACCCTCTGGCCTCCTCACCCTGTATGGTCCAGCAGAGGCGAACAGGGAGATGAGGAGGAAGGACTCACCAAGAAGGGAGCAATCCCGAAGCAGCCAAGCAGCAGCCACAGCCTCCCACCCTCTGCTCTCTGCCTTTATTCCGTTGCTCCCAGTGCCCAGGAGATCAGGGAGAGACAGGGCCAATGAGAAGGGTCAGGGCCGTGAGGACGCCCAGCAGAGCCTCCTGAGGGGGGGGGGGGGGGACACACCTCCTGCCACTTTCACCATCCTTGTTTACAAACAAGGGCAGGAAACACACTCAGTTCATCATGGTACACGTGTCTTCTGCTCCAGAAACTTCACTTTTCCAATCAAAAATCAGAACTCACCCAGCGATGGAGCAATAGGCAGGAGGGGGAGGTGCACGTGGCCCAAGCATGGGGTACTGCCACACACCCTAGGCCACTCTGCACACTGAGACACTCCCACCCACTCCAGCAAATCCCCATCAATCAGTGGGGGAGAATATTCCTGCTAAGAACACAGTCAAGGTCATTAGCTTCCCTGAAGCCAAAGGATTTTAAAGGCCTTTTAAAGCAAAAGTTTCAAAGGAAGGAGCAACTGAGATGAGGGAAAGCAGAAAAAGAAAGAAAAGAAAAAGAAGTAGACAGATAGTTGGGATAACTGCACTGCTGATGTCTAATGGTTTAATGAAAGGAACAGTTAGTGCTTAAATTTTTTGACCAATTTTGCATGCTTATATCTGGTAATCTGAGCAACTAATTTGAAGACAGCAATATGCAATATAGTAACCATTAGTGAATTCCTACCATCTTATCTATTGAAGAGCTCTGTATAGTTTTTTGTTTGTTTGTTTGTTTGTTTTTGTCTTTTTGAGACAGGGTCTCGCTATGCAGTGCAGGCTGGCAGCTCACTTGTAGCCGAGGCTGGCCTCAAACTCGCAACAATCCTCCTGCCTCAGCCTCCCAAGTACTGGGATTACAGGCGTGCGCCACCATGCCTGGCTTGTATCGTTTCTAATGGGTTTTTTTTTTTATTACTTTTTATTCCCTTTAAAACAGTTTGATCAATCTTGCATTCTTACATCTGGTAATCTGAGCAACTTTGCTGAACATAAAACTATGTAATATAATAATCACTGTTGATTCCTATCATTCAGTTTTGAAACCCTGTATCATTTTTATTGTTTCTGCCTTGTTTTGTTTTTGTCTATGTTGCTGTTATTTTGTTATTGGGCTTTTTTTTATTCTCTTTAAAACAAAATAATGTAGTGGTTTCTATTTTGTTTTTGGTTTTGTTTTGTTTTTCAAGATAGGCTCTCTCTATGTAGTTTAGGCAGATCTTGGACTCACTATGAAGCCCAGGCCGGCCTTGAGCTCACAGTGAACCCTCTGCCTTGGCCTGCTGACTGCTCAAATTACGGGCAAGCACCACCATTCTTCTAAACGTTCAAGGGAAAGAATTGTCTGAGACTCTTGACATAGAGAATCAGCAACTGGAAAAGGTTCAAGGGAAAGGCTAGGACTTAGGGATGGGGTGGAGTTTGGATGGGTGGGGGCAGATTCAGAGTGTGTACAGTGAACTACTTAAGTACTAGGGAGAGTTCCCTGTATCCTGGACATTGTTCTCCCACCAAGAAGACCAAGTATGAGGACTGAACTGGGCCAGAGACTTACTACCCAGCCCTGCTGCAGTCCAGCCTAGCCTGCCTGGATACTCCTCTCTGCCCCCTCGGCTATCCCTACTCCCAGCTGCAACCAGTTAGCAGGCTGCAGGGACTTGTTGCTAAGCAACAGGAGTTTCCAATAGCTAGTGATGCAGGACGAGCCTCAGGGGAGGGCATTCCCATGGAAGATGGGCAGACTAACTGAGAGTGAGAAGTGGAAACAGCAAACTTTTCCTTCACCAAGGTCTCTAGAGTCCAACTCCAGGGGAACATCTGAGTCACATACCCTACTCCTCTGAAGCTGGAGAGAAAAGTTCTGGGCAATGAGAAGGGAAGCCTGAGAAGTCAAGGGAACCAAGCCCTCCAACTCCTGGCTGGGCACCTAGCACCCCTTCCTTAAAAGTCCCTATATCTTCCAGGTATGGCCTTGAACTCTAGAGCCACAGCCTTTAACCTGTTCTAAGCGGAAGCAACATCATGCTTCATATTTTCAGGAGGGAGGATTTCTATATCACTTCACAGATCATGTGTCTGAAATTTTGTCCCTTTTTTTTTCTTTTTGGGACAGGATCTCACTGTGCAATTCAGGCTGGCCTCGAGCTCACTTTGTGGCCCAGGTTGGTCTTGAACTCGTAGAGATACTTCTGCCTCAGCCTTATGAGTGCTGGGATTACAGGCGTGCGCCACCACCCCTGGCTTGGAATTTTGTCTCTAAATCTATTGTCTTCATCTCCCTCACTCCTACCAGGCACTGTTCTTCACCCCTTCCTTCTGGAATCCTTGTCATCCCCTGAAAGAGCACAGTTCCTCATGACAGATCTCATCCCAGGAACCCATGCACAGAGAGAATAACTACCTCATGGTACTGCAGAAGATTCCTCTCTATACTGCTCTCCCTGACCCAGCCGTGGGCAGGATATGGTTACTCCATTCCCATGGAGTGAAGCCAGTGAGCTGGAAGGGGTGGCAGGTCAGGACCTAGACTGGAAATGTCAGGACTGAGTGACAGCCTCCCCTCTTCCCACTCTGGCCCCACAACTCTCTCCGCGTGACTTAGTCCTATTGTCTTCCCTCCAAACCCCAACCAAAAGCAGATGTGACCTTCAATTCCATTCCAGCCTCCAGATGAGGTCCTGCCAGAGACAGGGATGGAGAGGGGTGGGACAGATGGTGGGCCGGCTAACATCCCACAGCCGGGGCTTTCCAAGCTCCTGCAGGTCCGTTTTCCTACATCCCTACTAGAGGACACTTTGCCTTTAAACACACACACGCACACACTCACACACACACACACACACACACACACACAACTCAGTAGCCGCACCCCTCTCAGTCTTCACTAGTTTATTCTCCGCAAAACTGCAGCTCAGCTCCTGGTGCTCCCCACCATTGCCTCAGCCCCAAGACACTCCTCCAGGGTCTGTGTGCCCATCAGTCTAGTTGCTTCCAAAACTCTTTATTGAATTTGCTCAGGATCACGTACACATCTATAAAAGCCAGAGTGAGGCGCTGCGCTCACTGCCACCCCAGAGGACCCCAGCCACAGACCCCACTCCCACCCCACTTCATGCAAGGAGCCTTCACTTCTTCCGGGGCTGCTTATCTGGGCAGCCCTCAAAGAACTCGTTGCACATCATAGCAATGCAGGACAGGAAGACACAGTACTCCTGGAAGTCCACCTCATTGTCCCGGTTGTTGTCCAGGTTGCTCATCAGCTTCTGGAATGCAGCCTCATCTGTCCTTTTCTGGAGGCAAAAGAAGCTACAGGTAGAACACAGAAGCCAAGAAGGAGGAGGGAACAAGAGCTCAGACTGCTCCAGGTTTCTGGCCCTAGACTAGAGCTCAGGAAGGCTAATGGCTTTGGAATCCCAAGGGGCAGGAGTAAGTCAGGGTGGAGAAAGTTGCTCCCTGGGTGAAGAATTCTGAGTGCCTGGGGGCGCTGGGAAAGGATGGAACCACATCTTCACTCACATTGGTTCTCATTCTCCACTTAAGTGAAGGCCATAAAAGCAACCTGTTGACAACTGTAAGATGTTATTATTGGAGCACGGGGAGTCTGTAGGTGTGTATACGCCTGCATCATTGTCTTCACGCACAGAGAAAACTCAGGCTGCTCGTTGTAGGGCTGATGGTGAAAGTCAGACAGTCCTGATCTGGATCACAGGTCGTTTTGTGGTGTGGGGATTGAGTCACGGTGTCGTGCACGTTAAGCAAGTACTGTCCTCTACCACTGGGCTGTACCGTTCTTGTACACTAACGACCTTGGAAAGTTATTTAGCTCTCTGAACTCTGATGTTCTCCTCAATTAGGTTGTGCAAAGCTCATAGCAGGCACCTGGCCTGTGACCACTGGGGACCATGAGTGGTGGATGCCCCCTGTGTTTCCACGCTAAGCAGCTAGATCTCACTCTCTAACCCCATCTCCTGCCCTCAGTGATAGCTCCAACTGCATCTGTGCTCCCCACATACACTAGTGCTTCCCGGGCCCCGCCCTCTTCCTGGGGCAGGCTGCATGCAGAGGCCACTGCCAGGCAGCAACCACTCACCCCCAAGAAGCTGGGCATCTCTCGGGTCAGCAGCTCCTTCAGCTCTGACTTGTTGAGCTTGAACTTGTCGCCTTCTTTACACGAGTACTTGTGGAAGGTGGACACCATCACATCCAAGGCATTCTCCAGAGGAAGAGCCATGGCAGCCTCCAACCTGGGGGCAGCCAGCACTGAGGGACCCTCATCCCCCATCCATCCCCAGTGATGAGTTCAGAGTGACCCACTCCACCCCCATCCACCCATCCCTGGGAAGCCCAGAAAAGGGGTCCAGCTCCTGGCAGAAGGGATGCACAGTGGGAAATGCAGGCTGCAGGCAGCAAACATTTGCAGGGCGTACTACACAGGCCCTCGAGATCCGGGCAGCCAGTTCCGGGGGCCTCCCTCAGGCTTCGCCTCAACAACAGCATTTTTCCACCCTCACTAAATCCAACCACTCCCACGGCTCAGCCACAAGCTCCCCGCCCTGCCCTCACCCATTCTTCTCCCTCCCAATGCAGGGCGAGGCTGCTGGATGCCTGCCCAGGGCCCTGCAGCGGAAAAAAACAGCCACCAAAGTGTGAAGGAAAGATGCGGAGGCCGGGCTCTCTTGGCCTAGGCGCTAGGTAGCGGGCGAGGCTCGTAGGGCTTTCCAGTCAAAAGCCCACAGGTGATTCCCTTTGCTTCCCATACCCGAGCATGCACACGTGAGCTTGTGCAGCCAGCAAACACAAGCCAGCGCACCTACCACAGGTCGCACACACCGCACGCACTGTAACAGCGCACGTGAACTTGGCACCCTGGGGGCTCCTGTAGAGCTCACATCCAGCCACCTGCACACTTTCTGGTTTTCATTTTCTTATACACACACACACACACACACACACACACACACATTCTCATACACACTCACACGCCCCAGAGCCTCCACACCAGTTTCACATCTGCATCTCTTTAGCACATCTGGCCCCCACAGCCTCCCCTTCTGCTGAGCCAAGGCAGGCTCTGACTGCCCTTGCACAACTTACCAGACCAAGAGAGGAAGTGCTGAGTGGAGAGGTTTGGGGAGAACCCAGCAGCCGGACCTATTTATACCCAGTGAGGCCCTGCCCATGAGGGGATGGGGAAGAGCCGGATACTGCCCTCCTGCTGTAGGCTGATGGTGTAAGTGCCACAGCCCAAACCCCCCCACCCCAGCCCAGCCTGGGAATCAACCTCCTGTTCCCAAGCGGACACACAGGCAGTGGGTGAACCCTGTGGACCTCATCAGGGAGCTCGAAGGGGTGGGCACCTCTCAACGTCTACAAACAAGCCTCAGTTTAGGGAGCTAGAGGAAAGGGCAGTCTGAGGCGGGGGTGGGAGGGGGCCAGGGAAGGAGTCATCCCACCAGGCAGATAACAAAGGAGGTGCACAGTGGTGGATGACAGGTAAGAAATTGCTCCAGAAATGCAGCTGCCCAAGAGCTGGAGAGGGGAGCCCAGGTCTGGGCTACGGCACAGCTCGGTCAGCCCTTCTCTCATGCCCAGTAAGGCCTGGCACAGAGACTGGGAGGTTGGGGGCACCAGGAGGGGCTCTGGGACTCCCCAGGAATGTCAGGGAGAAAGGTCCTGGAGCCCTAATGATGCAGCCGGTGGGTGGGGCAAGGTGTGGGGAGCTCAGGGATGGGCGAAAGTGTAAGAGAGGTTGTTGGAGGGGTGTTTAGGGTGGGCATAGGTGTCAGTGATAGAAACCGAGACCCCACACGGAACCAGACCGGACCTTCTGACACGAGAGAAGTCTTTATTGAGGGAGGGACCAAGGTAGCCCCAAGCTGAGGAAAGCATGGGCCTTTAAGCTCTTTTTTCTGGCGGGGAAGGGGTCGGGTAAGGAGATGTCCCTGGGCCAGAATCGGCCGAGCCCTGAGCAGCCAGGAGGGTATCCAGGCCATCAGCCTGAACAGCAGGAGTTGCCCATGTCAGAATGACCCAAGCAGGTGAACTGCAAGAGCGAATGAGGGCGGGGATAGCTTTTGTGGCCGAGGGGAACTGAAGTGGAACAGGTAAGGGAACGAGAGAAATATTGAGAGTTAAAGTTTTCCCACGAGGGGGGTGAGGCTGGCTGCCTTGTGACTTATCAGTCAGGAAAGAAGAACCCAGGTTAGCGTGGAACAAATGGCACAAAGTGGGGCCATCAGGTTCAGGGTTACCCTCTCAAGATGGGGTCTGAACTCAGAGATGAGCGAGGTTCAGAAGTGGGGCTTAAAACCCTCAGGGAGTAGCTGGGACCCGCTGCTTCACAGGTGGGGTCTGTCCCAAGATACTCTGACCCCCTCCAATACAGAGCACCCTTCCTGGCTTCCAGCAAACACCCCTGATGCCCTAATCTTATTAGTGCTGCGTGCTGGGCTCCCACACCACGCCCTGCCCCACCCACAGTCCACCCTGATCCCCAGAGCATCCGGTCATGAGTTCTGTCTGAGAATCCTTCCTTTGTGTTCTGGTTTGGGGTTTTTGTTTTTTTGTCCCTAGTATTAGGAATTGAACCCAAGGTCTCAAGCATACTAGATGAGTATCCTACCCCTGAGACAATCCCCAGCCGCCTCCAGCTGTTCTTGATAGACCAAGGCGCAGAAAGGTGGGGGGGGCTACAGCCTCCCCTGGACTCTTTTCGTCAACTCCTCCTCTCCCACTTGAACACTGAGACAAGCGCTTCTCAGAGTCTGAAACAGTCCTCAGGGTCCATAGGAAGCTCTGGCCTTAGACGCCTTCTTCCTGTGGAAAAGTCCAGAAAGGAGGACTCCAACCCGAGACCCCTCACGCCGACTCAGAAGGACCAAAAGAAGCCATACTGCTGCCATGCCTTTATTAGGAGTTACTCAGCCCCTTGCACCGCGGCCTCCTGGCTTACACACACCCTGCCTCCTCCCACCCACAGAGAGAGGCCGTGGAGGTGGGGCTGCTCTGGCCCTCACCAGCCGGGCAGCTGGGAAGATCTCATGGGTAAATGGGGTGGCACAGGCGGGGCAAACCCAAGGGAGGCTCCATATTGCAAGAGATGCAGGAGAGAAGGCAGGGGGAGTGAAGGAACAGGACCCGGGATCCCCTCTGGGCCAGACACGGAGCAGCCTGGAGCAGACCCTGCCTTCCAGGCCAGCATTCCTCTGGAGCAAAGGCTACTGAGGGCACGGGGGCTCCGGAGGGCAGCCCCTGAAGTGCTCGTGGCAGAAGAGACAGAGGCGGGCAAGCGAGTGCACGTACTCCTCAAAATCCACCTCGCAGTCCTTGTTGGTGTCCAGAGCACTCATGAGTTTGTCGTAGTCACACTCGCGGAACTCCGTCTGTGAGAGGGAGGGATGAGGAGAGAGGGCAGGCAGGCTGAGGAGGGCAGAGCAGACCGCCAGGGCCATTCCCCTCTGGGAGGCCCCGCCCCGTCCCGCCCACACTCTCCTAGGGGTCAGCCTCAGCTGATAACATGATTTCAACCCTGTTTCCAAAGCCCCCTCTCAGGGCACTGACTGAGCGCCTGCTCTTTGCTGCGGAGTCCGGCCTTCCCCACAGGGCTTCCCTTACTCTTCCCAATCTCTGTGAGGCCAGGGAGCAAGACTGACATCCCACTTCACAGATGGAAACTGAAAGCCGGGCCTGGTGACACACACCTTCATCCCAGCACTAGGGGGGCTGAGGCAGAGGGATCATGAGTTTGAACCCACCCTGGATTACATGGAAAGTTGTCTCAAAAAACAAAAATATAACCAAAGGAAAAGAATAGGATGTTGAAGTTCATTCAGTCCCTTCCTCGCATCCCCTCGCTGCAGTGCAGTCTCTGCCCTTTGCTACCCTCTGCTTATGCTGTCCCCAGGTCACTCTGCAGAGTCCAGGTGGTGCCAGCCGACTGGGCAGCCAGGGTGCTCACCGGGGTCCAAGTGGGCAGCTCCTTCCGCAGCAGCTCCTTGAGCTCTGCCTGGCAGAGCTTGTGCTTGTCTCCAGAGCGATGGCAATATTGCTGGAAGGTGACCACAATCGTCGCCAGTGCCTGCTCCAGGTTCTGAGTCATCCTTGCTGTCACAGAACAAGTCTGTGACTCTCGGTAGAAGCAGGTCATCCCTCCTGTTCACCTCTGCCCAGTGTTTCCCAGGGGCTGTTCCCAGACCTATCTTGTCTCCCCCAAGCATCCCTCCTCTGAGCAGCTCTTTCTGACCGTGCCAGTCCTCCTAACTCAGCCCTCACAGTCCTCACTGTGATCTTCCTGGACCAGTCTCATTCCCCCGACATCGGTGCAAACTCCTCAGAGACAGAGTACCCTGCCCCTTCACCCTCATCCCCGTAGTGGGGCTCCCTGAGGACTCCAACTCTCTCCCACCTTTCCTCACCCCCACAACCCCCAGGAATGGCCCGGCGCCCCACACCACCCTGAGATGCAGCCCCTCGTCCTAAAAGTCCTGTTCCCTTTAGGATACCAGAGCTCTTTCCAGTGGGAACTTGCAGAAGGGCCTTGTCAGAGCTGGGTCTTAGCGGGGCAGGTCATCCCTGAGAGGAAAGCCCCAC
Source organism: Dinomys branickii (assembly GCA_004027595.1). Taxonomy (NCBI): domain Eukaryota; kingdom Metazoa; phylum Chordata; class Mammalia; order Rodentia; family Dinomyidae; genus Dinomys; species Dinomys branickii. The sequence continues at coordinate 80,502 of PVLD010007525.1, forward strand.
CACCTCACCTGGCCGCTACCCCGAACTCACAGGTGCTGCAGCCACAAGGAAAACTGGGCTCCTCTGCTCCTTGCTAGCTTTGCAACCCTGTGTGAGCCCTTTCCCTCTCAGGGTGCCTTCTCTGAAAGAAGGGTGAATCCCCCTCACAGATCGAGTCAGGAGCATGAGCCAGAGGCCTCTGCAGAAGCAGCCAGCTCAGGGATTTGCCACCTGGCCCCCTTGAGGCCATCCTCTTGGCCCCTGGGGGTCTTGAGATAGGGAGCTCTGTGCAGAATACCCATTCTGGTGGAGAACCTTTCCTGGAGTTTCTCCCTCCCTGGATACTGGCCCTTCCACACCCTGCTGCACTGATGCCTCCGGCCTGGGGGAATCCTGGGTGGCCAGGAAGGCAAGAATTGTTTCCATGTGAGCCCAGTGAGTCACGCCTGGCTCCCCCAGGGGGTGGGAGTCCCGCAGAGTGGAGCAGCCAGGGCCAACCCTCTCGCCCCAGCAATTCCTGCTCCTCTGGCAGGGGGAGAGTCAGCGTGGCGTGGCTAGCAGGGAAGTAAAACAGGGAAGCAGAAGGTGGGGGGTGCCAGGCACTGCTTAGGATCTAATGATCTGTGTCCGCCCAGGGTTGGAGCAAGACGTTCACGCTCCCAGAAGAGGAAAGAGCCCCATTCCCTGGAGTCAGGGACCTCCAACGGCGTGCAGCATGCCCTTCCAGGCTCCTGCCAGCTGCCCTGGCACCAGCTTTGTTTCTGTTTCGAAGCTCAGGGCCCAGAGACTAGCAGGAATCCTCTCTTCCCCTACAACCGTGGCCTGTCCCAACCTGTTCCCCTGGTGAAGCAAGGAGGAAGGGAGGAGGGCAGGGAGCCAACTAAAGGTAACGCCGGAACTTTTAGACCATAGCTCGGCTCCCACCCTAGGGCCAAGCCCTGGCTTCGCGCACCCCCAGCCCAAACTTCCCATCAGCCCTCATTACTGTATGGGGGGGTCCCTGCATCCGCCCTAGCTGACCTCCCTCACTCAGTCACCGGCAGGGGTCACTTCTCTGCCCCCATGCTCAGACCCTGGTCAGGAGACAGACAGGATGTCAGTGCCCAGGGCAGACCCCATGCAGCCAGCACTCACCACTCACCACTGGTGTTGTCCTTCCAGCTGTGGGAGCCTAGAGGCTGGCGTCACTATTTGTAGGCTCCCTAGGAATGAAAGGGGCAATTACCCAAGTAGGTCAGTGCTGAGGCTGCCCCCAGGGACTCCCCTGCCTTCTTTCCTTAGCAGCCCCTTTTACAGGTCCTCCCACCCACCTATCCACGCACACATCAAAGATCCAGGCTGAGCTTCACACACAAGTCATCCTTCCCCCTGCACCCTAACCCAGGACTGGGAACTGGGGACAGCTTCCTGCACCCACCCTCACAGCACTGCTGGAGGAGACAGGCTTGGCTCACATCACAGCCCCCGCCGCATTTCTTCTCTCTGAAGAGGCACCCTCACCTACTGTGCAACTCAGAGTTCCCGTCTGGGAGGGCCTCGGAGAGCCCCATGCTGAGACCCCCATTTACAGATGAGAAGACTGAGGCTATCCTAGCTCTGCCACCAGCCACAGACTCACAGACCACTTGGGTGCTTAGTTGCTTTTGAGGAAATTACTGTGTGTCTCCTGGGGGTGCTTCCAGCAGTCTGGACTTGAGTTTTCTTGCCTCTCCAACCCAAGTAACAGGAATGAACCTGGGCTACAGGCTCCAGAGAGAGCTGGCTTGCAGCCGGAGTCCCTTAGGGGCTCTTCCCCTCTTCCTGCTTGGTTCAGCACCAAGGCAACTGTAACTCTCCTTGAAGACCTGGCAATATAGGAGTGGGGCTCCCTCTGCCTATTAGCTTAACATGCAGCCCTTTGGGGTCCCAGCATGATGAGGGGTGTCTCCCACTTGTGTGCCCTCCTTGGGGAAGCCCCGGGCTTATGTAAATCCCTTCATGCCACGCCACTTCACCACTTGGGTGATTCCCCAGGTCACCGAAGGAACTGAAGGTCAGGAGGAGTGTGGGAGGAGAACAGGAGCTTGGCTTCCAGGCCTATGAAGAAGCCCAAAGGCCTGCGGCAGCAGCCTGAGATCCATGGCCTCTCCCTGGGCCCAGCACCCGGTCTTGCCTGAGCCATGAACTCCTGGAGACCCCCGCCCCACAGCCAAGAGGAGCGTGCAATGGGGCACAAGAAGGACGAGCGGTGACTCACCCTGTTTTACAGGTCAGGAGTTAAGGGGATGGGAAGACAGGGGCACAGCAGGAATCGGGACTGGGAAGGGCCGGCAATTAATTCCGTCCTAGGTCAGTCACTCGGGGCTTCGTTTTCCTCATCTGTCAGCAATGGACGGTAATCCTATAACCACCCCACAGCACTGCTGTGGGACTCAAATGAGTTAACATACAAACCCTGTGAAATAAATAGTGCCTAGAACATAGTAAGGGCTTAGTAAATGTTAACCAAGAGGCAGTAATTTGGCCAAGGTCACTGAACTAGTGAGTGGCAGCACCAGGAGCCATTGGTTGTTCACATAAATATTTAAAGGCATCTACGGTAGGCATTAAGCTTGGCCCATTAACAGAACTGAGACAGTGCCTGCTCTCAGGAGATGGCAATCTAGTGGAGAAAACAGACAGTAACGAATGTTCGATAGGTTCGTGACATAAGTGCTATCAGGAAAAACCAAAACAAAGGTAAGAGAAAAAAGAAAGGGTGGGAGGGAGTGATAGAGGGATAGGGAGATGGAGGGAGGAAGAGAGGGAGGAGGGGAAGGAGGAAGAGGGAAGGAAAGAAAGATGTTGGTGAGGAGCTGCTTTATAGGCATGGTCAGGAAGAGCCCACAGCTTGGCTTCAGAGCCCAAGTCTTTACCCATCATCCTTTAGTGCTGCTGGGCACAGCCGCACCTCCCTGGGAGTAGCACTTCTGCGCACTGGAAGAGATCAAACCAAGACTGCAGAGAGGCAGGAGCACACTCCAGGACACCACCCGCCAAAGGCAGCTGGGCAAACAGAGGGCTTGGCCCAGACTCTTCGGGGTTGGAAGACAATCATAGAAAGAAACCTTAACCAGACCCTCACTGCAGCCCCACCAAGCTTCCGCCCTGACCTGAGTACTTTACGCCATCTGCCTTGTTAGCACCCAGTCTCCTTGACCCCCAAATGGAAGATTTGAAAGATTCCTGCCCTGAGAATCCAACTGAGAGTGCGTTATATCACTGGCTGCTCCTGTGGCCAATGTCAAGACAGCAGGGTCTGCATCCACCTGCAGACGTGCACTGACTTACCTGGGCGAGGTCCACCTTCTCCCCACCAGGGCATCCTGCTCAGTCTCCTGCCTCCAGGCAGATGGAGGACGGGGGTGTAACTTCTCTTCCCTTGCTCCCCCAAACTCTCCTCAGAGTGATTGAAATCATTCTGCCCTCCTGGATGTTCTCTAGCTTCTCTCCCGAATCCCCTTTTCTGCAGTGGCTCCAAGGGTATAGCCAGGAAGGGCCTCCCAAGGCCTAGACAGGCATCCTCCTCCCCTCAGGTCCTCCAGCTGAGCTGGGCCGAGCACTGTGGGCCTCTTACCTTCTCAAGACACCCCTGCAGATGTGGAATTGACCGTGGAGGAATGCACCACATTTGGAGGTAGGGCACGCTCTCCTGAAGGAACAGCAGCAGGTGCACAAAGGGTGAGAGAGATGCTATCTGATCTGGCAGGACTTCTTACGGCACTGACCTTCCCCCTCTCCTTCCTTCTCCTCTGTCTCTGCCTATCACCACCATCAATGGCGGCTCTAAAAGGCCAATGTCTGCTCCTGCACCTCCAGGCAAAATAAGATGAAATGTCCTCTGCGCCTGGACATTCCACACAGTTGTGCCAAAAGGGCCTGGGCCCCAGGGCCGAGATGACTTGTCCAAATCCCGCAGATCCACGGGGCCAATGCAACTTGGCCACACAACTAGCTTCCTTTCTCATCTTCTGAGCCAAGTATAGGAAAAGCATGGGAAGGGGTTTTTCGGTTACTGCATCTAGAGCTGGAACCAGGGAGGCCTTTGCTACAGAACTGGGGCAGGAGGTATGATCAGAATCTGCACTGAGGCCCAGGGGTCCTGCAGAACCCAGACCTACTACCTTTTTGACTGTAAAGTCAACAGCTGGTTGTGTTCATTGCACAGGCGAAAACAATGAGTCAGTGAAGAGAACCAGTGACCTACAAAAGGAAGCGAGGGGTCCTAGTTAAGCACTGCCTCGTCTCAGAATCTGTAACAGGTGGGGGAGGTGCTAAATAATCCTCTGGCTTCACTTGCTTTTACTCGACTTTAAAAAAATCACTAATTTCGGAGGCTGTGCAGCTGATCAATAGTCTCCCGCTAAACCAGGCGTGGTGGCGCACGCCTGTAATCCCAGCACTCAGGAGGCTGAGGCAGGAGAATCATTGCAAGTTAGAGACCAGCCTGGGCTACATAGTGAGTTCAAGGCCAGCCCAAACTGCGCATCGAGACACTGTCTCAAAAAGATTAAAAAAAAAAAAAAAAAAAACCTCTCCCACTAGCTTAGCTCTGACCCATGGGTTATGAGAGCAGTTACCTAGCTTACTTTTCAGGAACTTGAAGGCTGCTTTAGGTGAAGACATGGACTCTTCATTCAGACCTGCACAAGTGTCCAACAGGTGACTCCAGCTTTTGCCATCCTGGCCTCCATCTTGCTTTTGTGTCCTGTGCTACCTCGACATTTAGGTCAGATTTCTGCTCAGCTCTGTGTGTAGATGTGTTAGTCACTTAAGGAATGTTTGTCCCAGACTTTAGTACAAGATCTATTTGTCCTGAATGTATCCAGTGTCTCTCCTCCTTCTTCATGGTAGAAAACAAGCTAAAAGCAGTAAGATATTTTCAGGATTTATAGGAGCATCACAACCTTGTGATCATGTGCATACCAACCAGCAGGTTTCCCAACATCTGGATCTAGCCCATAGGAGAGGATCTCAAAGTGTCCATTCACCAGTCTTTTTCTAATCTAAACCCTGCTTTCTAAGAATAAAAGGGAGTTTGAAACCTAGACTGAGTGATGGGGTGTGGTGGCACATACCTGTAATCCCAGCTCTTGGGAGGCAGAGGTAGGAGGATCTTTGCGAGTTCGAGACCAGCCTGGGCTACAAAGTGAACTCAAGGTCAGCCTGAACTGCATAAGTGAGCTCAAGGTCAGCCTGAACTGCATAGTGAGACCTGTCTCAAAAAGACCAAAAAAAAAAAAAAAAAAAAAAGAAACCTAGACTGAGTTAAGATGAGTTGGTTTTTGTTGTTGTTTTCTTCACGATACTAGCCCAGCATTTCCTCTTTTGCTGGCAGCCAAATAATTCTTTTTCCTTGCCCCAACAATTTGACCTCAATTCACCCTAACCCTTTTCAAGTGGGGAGTAAACAGACCTGGGTTTAGTGACAAAGCCATCTTTGCCTCTAGTTTCCCTTTTCTTGGAGGTTAATGGACTTGGGTTAATGAGGCTGACCCAAGGGAATAAAGGTCAAAGTGAGAGTAGGACCTAAGTATATTGCAGATAGCTAAGCGAGTGAACTAGTCAGAAAGGAACCAGGCCCAGGACAGAGTCAGAGCAAAGATGAGACACACCAGACCTATGGTCAAGGCCTGAGTTGATAAAAACTAGATCCTAAAACGGAGACGCTATGGCTAGGCCTGCACACCTTCCCAGAGAAAAACAACAGTCCAAAGCTGTACTGTAACAAGCACCATCGGATGCAGTGAGTCTAAGCAATACAGAAAATACATGGAAACAGTGAGACAAACATCAGGTAGGTGACCAGACACTCTGACTCTCACTTCTACCCCTTCCAGAAACACCATCCATGTACCCCTGCTGTGTACCTTGTTTTCCTGTCAAATCCATGTTACCTAAGTGACTGTACTTGTAATCCTGTAGGTGGACTGTAGTTTGACCCAAGCCGTAGCCTATGGTATGATTTTACCATATAAAAACTCCCTAAACAAAGAGCTCAGTGGCAACCCACTTTCAAGAACCCCCCTGCCTCTCAGGAGGTTTCTCTTAATAAAACTTTCTTACTCTTCACTTCCTTTGTCCTCAACTCCACTCCATTCTTTGGTGTCTGGAGACACAGACTCCACACATCTAACAGGTTGGGAGTTACTTCCCTGTAACAGCAGCAGATGAGTTTCCTAAGACTCTGGTCCCAGCAGCAACTCCAGGAGGTACGTTAAGTAGACTGGATCCCCATTGACTTGAGGTGGGGAGCCGAAGGGCGTCTGAAGTCTGCTCAGCCAGCTCCCCCGCACCTCACGCAAGGCCCAAGGCTCTGGAGATGACTGTGAGAAGCGGAAGGGTACCCAGACTGCCACCAGTGTCCCCAGAGGGTGAGGGCTTTTCTCACAGATGTGGTCCGAGTCAGGACGCTGGACCTCATTTAACCTTTCTCCACCTGTATTCCCTCATCCGTGACACATGGAGAGTAACAGCACACCCCTCATCCACTCGCTTTCGGAATGAGACAGAGCCGGGCATGGTGGCTCATGTGAGCTCAAGGGCAGCCTGGATTGCACGGCGAGACCTTGTCTCAAAAAGACAAAAAAGAAAAAAAAGAGAGAGAACGAGACAGAGGTGCTTGAGTGGGCCTAGTAGAGCGCCTGGCCAGAGGGGCCGCTGCACACAGGGCCCTAATGACAGTTCCTCTCAGGCTACCAGGAAGCTGAAACGACAGTGTGCATGAATGGAGCTCTGAGAACTGCTGCAGGCATGTGAATCACCATCATCATGGGTGCCCGGCCTGTATTTAAAACTGGCTCCTGCCGGGCGTGGTGGCACACACCTGTAATCCCAGCACTCGGGAGGCTGAGGCAGGAGCTGGGAGTTCAAGACCAGCCTCCGACACAAAGTGAGCTCAAGGCCGGCCTGAACTGCATAGTGAGGCCCTGTCTCAAAAAGACCAATAAAAAAAGATATGATGTTTACATTTAAATTAATTAAACCTTTAATTTAAAATTTTAAATTATTATAGTTAAGAACATAGTGCCATTAATCCCCTTCAAAATACTCTTTCGCTGCAGCCACACACATCCGATCATCCTGGCCACTTTCAGAGGCAGCTCTGGGGTCCTCTTTCACGAGGGTCAGTTGCATTGTCACGACTCCCATTATGTCCTGAACTGATTCAGAATATTTACTTTTCGTGGTCATTTTATCTTTAGGAAAGAATTAGAAGTCACACACACGGTGCCAGGCCTGGTAAATAAAGGTAAATGAGGACAAACCGTAGTGTTTTTATGAATCTGCCTTTCCGCTGGATAGTACTTGAAGCAGCTTTCACTGTATTTTTATATCACACCTTGGAAAGACACTCAAGAAAGGACTTCCAGAACTGCTTCAGAAAGTGACAAGAAGAATGGGATCAGTGTGTCTGAAGCAGGGAGCAGTATCCTGAGGGGGAGTTACGACAATGTGTCTTTTACTGTAATACATTTTAAAACTTTCAGCATTCACTGTATTTTCTACCACCCCTTGTATAACCTCCAAAGATGGGCACTGTCAATGTCATGCATTCTGCGCCCCACATCAGAGCATGTGTAATTCCTCTCCAACAGACTCTGAGCTGTGGACTTGTCCGTGAATAGGATGCAGCAAAAGTGACGTTCTCAGATTTCTGAAATAAATCTTAAGAAGATCTGCAGCTCCTATGTGGGTCTCTTGGGAAAGGTCCTCTCAGAACCCGGCTGCTGTGCTCTGAGAAGCCCAGGCCACATAGAGAGGCCACACCTCGGCACCCCAGCTGCCAGTCCCAGTTGAGCGCCTGGCTAACGGCCAGTGACAGCTGTGCGGCATGAGTAAGCCCCCTTCATGCTCACTTAAACTTCCAAATGACTCCAGGCTCCACTTTCGTCTGAAACTGCATGAGATACCCCAAAGTGAGAGACATCAACTAAGCCCAGTCTGCCCACAAAACCAAGAGTGATAACAAATTTATGTTTTAAGCCACCACCTCTGAGCCACAGGCCTCCTCCTGAGCTGCTAGCCCCGACTTCTCTGTTGACTGCAATGGATCATTCAGCAAAATCTTCAGACAAGGGTCTTAGCCAGCACACTTTCTTAACCCCTTGGTATCTGAGAATGTCTTTTAGTTAGCCCAGACTTCGTACTGTGTCGGATATTTCAGTGCCAACTTATTTAAGCCACTGCTAGTCAGAGTGACCCCGTAACAGACACTTGAAGACGTTCCTAACTTGTAGAGAATTTGGTAAAGAGAAAGTGGGATCCATCAAGGGAAAGAACCTAAAATGTGAACTTGGATGAAGGTAAGAAAGAAAAATATGAGGATCTAACCTTTACAGGCTGGAAAGTTGATGGCTTTTGGGTTTGTCTGGTTTTGGTACTGGAAATAGAACCCAGGGCCTCACACTTGCCAGGCAGGTGCTGTGCCACTGAGCTAAATCCCTGGCCCGATAGGCTTTGTTTTGACACCACAAAACACCTGGTCAAGCAGAATATAAGGCAACCTCGAACACAGTTTTAGAAAAATGGCATGAGCTGGCTTCTAGGAGCTTTTATCGTTAATCAACAGGGGAAGAACAAACTCAAAATAGAACTGGCCTTGCTGGAAGCAAATATAAAAATAAATACAGCTTTTCTAAAAACCGGGACACTGCCTATGGCCTATACCCTGACCGGGAGTAGCTGGAACAAGGCTTTGTGGGGAGAGTTAGACTCATTTGCATCTCTGGAACAAATCCTAATACCACTTGCTGTTCACAGCACTGAATAGTAAGGTTTTTTGCTGTGAGATTATACCCTTCCTTCTTTGTTGGAATCAAAATGCTTCCTTTTTATGAGATGATAATGAAATAGATGGTATTTGCCCTTTTTAGTATCTTTAGCTGACAAAATAAAATGTTGCAAATCTACCTTAATTCCCAACTTTCTGTGCCTGGAATTCCAAAAACTGGGACCTGAGGCACTGCTCTGGCCTCAGGGAGATTTTAAGAAAAAGAGTCGGGGTGCAGAACAGCGTGGGGTCCAGGAGATCCTCAGTCTCCAGCCTTTGACTGACCCAGCTGCACTATAGAGATCAAAGAGCCGTTACTCTGTTACCAACGAATGAAAGAAGAGTTTATTGGGTGTATAATGAAAAGGGCTGGAGAGTCTTCCTGGGCTCAAGAGACCCGCAGCAAGAAGGGAAGAGCTGTTTCAGGACCAGTGTGAGTAGCCCTGGAAGAAGTCACTGGACATCATAGTGACAAGGGCCAGAAAGACTGCGTGCTCCTTGAGGTGCACCTGCTGGTCACTGTTCTCATTGAGGTCACCCCTCAGCTTCTTCGGCCCCTCCTCATCTACTTGTGAAAGTGAGAGGAATGGGCTCATCCCACACCCAAACCCCACACATCAGTCAGGACCCAGCGTTCCCTCCCAGTAGCAAAGCCCATGCAAGGAAGGCCGCCTGGGCACCACTGGTGAGCATCTCCCGCTGCCCTGGGGGGCGAGGCTCAACTGCAGCCCCGCAAGGCATCATGGCCCTGTTTTGCTGATGAGGAAAACATGCTGATGAGGCTTGTTTCTTCCCATCATCAGCAGGATGGATTCAGAAAAGGCAGGCTTTTTTTTTTTAATGTTTATTGAAAAGCAATTATACTTCTTCCATTTTGTGGTAACAAATGAAAACAAAACACATCAGTTACAAGAGTATTAAAATATAAAATGGTGATAAATCTCACCACAAAATTTATAAGACCTATGTACAGAAAACTAGAAAACATTACACAGAAATTAAAAGTTTTCAAGAGACATTTTAAGGGGAAACGCTTGAAGATAACAATTTTCTAAAAAAAAAAAAATTTTCTATGAAAACCCAAAAGACCTGAAATCATGAAAACAATTTTGGAAAGGAAGAAAAAACTTTGAAAGGATAACAATGACATTATTTCCAGAATTAATACACACTTAAAATATCTTATTTAAGATATTTTGACTGTCAAAGTGATTAGGAAAAAAAAACCATTTTTTGGTTTTTTAAGACAGAGTCTCACTATGGCATTCAGGCAGGACTTCAACTTACTATATAACTCAGGCTAATCTCAATTTGTCCTGCCTCAGCCACTTGATTGCTGGGATTACAGGTGTGCACCACACTGATTAGAAAATTTTAAACAGACAAACAAACAAATAAGACAAAACAAGAGCCAGGCATGGTGGTGAATGCCCATAATCCCAGCATTCAGGAGACTGAGGCAGGAGAATCAACCAGGAGTTCGAGGCCAGCCAGAGCAACACAGTGAGTGCAAGGCCAGTCTGGACTACATAGCAAGACCCTATCTCAAAAAAAAAAGAAAGAAAGAAAAAAAGGAAAGGAAAGGAAAGAAGGAAGAGAAGGAGGGAGGGA
>PVLD010007526.1:0-72500 GCA_004027595.1 Dinomys branickii
ATTTGCATGTCTGTATATGGGTCCATACATCTACAATTCGAAGATATCAATGGATAAAACAACAACTACTGTTGAGACCATATCACCTTGTCTATAGATTAGTTGTGATTGTACTATTTTCTATGATAATGGGTGTCTGTTTGTCAATATGTTTTTGTACTTTTATGTTTCTAAAATAAAAAATAAATAAATAAATAAAAAATAAAAAATAAAAAAAAAGAAATTATATAGCATAGAAAAAAATTGATTTTATATATCTATATATTGACCATTAGCCATAGTGAAAACATTTATTTCTATAAAAACTATAATCATAAGGTTTATAAGGTAGAAATAACTAAATCTAACAAAGTTGTGCAAGACTTGTATGGATAATTTTATTAGAATTTACTGTAAGACTTTAAATAAATGAAGTAAAAAATCAATAAGAAAATGTATTATCATCTAGACATCTAATCTCCAATAAATAGCAATCAAATCTCTAAGATTTATTTATGAAATTTAACAGTTTGGTTCTAAAATTCATATAGATTTTTGAAAAATCAAAAGAACAAAAGATTAATTTGGCCAAACAAATGTCAAGATTTATTACATCTGAGTTTGGGGTAAACAAATTGAATAATGGGTTATACAGGGATCCTGTATGCAAATCCATGTATATATGTAATTTGCTAATGGTATTGGGAGAACTCGGTGTACATATGAAAAAATAAATAAAATTGAAAATATTCCCATAACTCATATATACAAAAATATATAAAATTTTCCCATAACTCACGTTTACAAGTATATACAACAATCAAATCTGGATAAATTAAGTACTTAAACGTGAAAAGGAAAAACTTTACAACATTTAAAAAAATAAAATATAGATTAGCTTTAAAAGAACAATGGTTAGGAGCCCTCTCATAACAAAAATACCTGAGGCGTAATATATTCAAAATGCTAAGAAATGCTAGGAAGGAAAGTAAATGAAGGGATAAGAACAGTGCAAGGAGCAAGCACATCAGTGGAGCGGCTGGGACGTGCGCTCACTGACAGCTTTGTCTTTCTAACTAGAAATCTAAATATAAAATCCATACTTTGTAATTTTTAAAAACTGATGAAATTCTCTAAAGTGAGCAATAACAGGGACGATGGGCTTTTAAATGGACATTTAAAGCATAGTAAAGTCCTCATGTTCTAGAAGAGGGTGGAGATACTGAAAAAATCTTACAATTATTGAGAAAAGGTAGGTGTGTGTGTTAAAGCCTTGGGCAATGTTCAAAGTGTAGAAATGGCTTTGAACTATGAAATAAAATTTTATGCAAGTGAAAACTTATTTTATTCCATGAAATATCAACCTATTTTATATAAAGTCACTAGTTTACTTTCTATATCCCTTTCTTTCCTAATGAAAGGCTGAACGTTAGTTTAACATTGTTTAGAAGATGTTCATCAAAACTATATTTTTCCACATAATAACTCTTGACAGTTTTTAAAGTCTAAATATAATGTGGAGCACTTTTCAATTCCTTATAAAATGGAATAACAAAATACAGAAGCAGTCTTAAAGCCTTAAAGTCAAGAATAAGACTCCCACTATTTACAGTGCACCAGCAATCTTCGCCAATGCTATAAGTGAAGAAAAATAAATTAGTAGAATAGTTCAGCTATAGGTCAAAAAAGTAGAGCCTGACTACAGAATTTTAAAATTTATACAGAAACCAATAGAAATAAATTATCAAAAAGTTTAAAAAGTATCTTACTATAGCAAGAAAAATTAGAATACATATGAGTAAGTTTACTAGCATGTGAAAATATCCTTTACAAAATGCTTTAATGTATATAAAAGACCTGAATAAAAGAACTAAGATCTTGTGTTCAAAGTAAGAAAAAACAAAGTGATGAAACTTTCAACTGAACTCATTTGTTGCATAAAAGTGATCCAATTCCTATCAAACTATAACCAGAAGTTCTTTTCAAGGAAATTTTAAAAATTGATTCAAAGCACCAGGGGGATACTCATGAGGAAAACTAGTAAATGGCAGCTATTGCTAAACAAAGTCCAGGAAGGCAACCCACTTGCAGTGAGCCATGCAGTCTCTGCTCAGGGTGGCCACCTCACAGCCACCTAGGGAGAGCACTAGGATGTGGTCACCTGGGGCCAGGAGATCTGTAGGGCTCTGACTTAGATGCACCAGTGAGGATTTGAATTTCATGGCTTGGAGACTCTCACTATCCTGGAAAGTTGAGACTTTTACGATCTTCCAAGAACCACTTCCAGGAATTTTCACTGAATATTCTGCACCGTGAAATCTCCCCTTCAGAGTTGACAATGTGCTTGCCAAAGTAAATACTTTCAAGAACAGTCACAGAAATAGACAGCTTAGGAGCTGGGGGTATAGCTCAGTGGCATAAGCGCTTGCCTGGCGCAAGGTCCTGAGTTCGATCCCTGGTACCGGAAAAAAAAAAAAAAAAAGAAATAGCTTAACAATGACGCAAAAGTATAAGATACAAAAAACAGTGAGAAAGTAAAAGTCTCAGCCATGCCTGCATACTCATGTAACAATCCAGAAGATGATAAAATACCAGCTCTTCCATTCTTATGTTTTTTTCCTAAATAAAATGTAAATCAAGAGAGATCACAGGTGCATTTGTGAAAAGTTCTTCAAGTGGTGTGTCTTCCTATTGCCTCTCTGAGCCTCTTAGACACACTGAAGGAGGAAGGAAGAAAGTGATTTATACCTGTTTGCAGAATTTGATATTCCTGCAGAGGTAATTGTGAGGCTCTTGATAATTCAGCACTTTAGATTCATCATATTTCATCTTCAAGGGCTATCTCAATTCTTTACATAGATATGTATTGTACTTCTCACACATTCAAGGATGAAAAATGGGCCTCATTGTATAAACTGAATTACCTTTAAATCCTGCATCTTTGCTTCAAGTTCTGCTTTCCTGAGAATCATTGTTCCATTAAGAGTTTCTATCCTGTTTAAAGGGGAAAAAAGATGTGGGGTAAATATCAAGAGTGATTCATTTAAACAAGTACTACCCTTATGTAGTACTGCACCTGGAGCAGAGTATCCTAAAAATGCAACAATTGACTTCAAATATGCAGGTCAAAGCCAAATGTGACAAGGTTCAGAGAAAAAAAAAATGGAGGAAAACTCCCCAGAAAGAGTAAATTAAAGAAATGCCGGTTAATCTGTAAGCTGTAGCTCAGTCTGTAGAAGACTGTAGGTATGATGACAATGATCGTTTTATACCAGATCCAATCTTGTGGGGACAGGCTGGGTCTTCCTGTTCACCTGGTGAATATTTATTAGGTATCTGTTAGACTCTGAACTTTCTGGTACTGTAAAAGCAGGCAACAAGAGGGCCAACAGGCAAGAATTATTTTCCTAACAACAGTGGACTCAATATGCTGTTTCTGGAAACGGGAAGAAATCCTTTTCTCCCCAGGTTTCTGGAAGGCTTTACCTCTGTAAATTGTCCTATAATTTTGGAAAAACAACAAACGGAACCACAACAACTGTAAAGTAATAGTTTTATATGACTCTTCTCAAGCCTTTCACCCCAGAACTTTGACCCTAGAACTATCAAATGAATAGTGTTCTTTTATTCCTACACGAAGTGCATTTCCAAAACTATAATACCCATATCCTGAGCGATTTATTTTGTGAACTCATTAAAGACCTTTATTCTGACCACTTGAGTATCAAAATGAATATGATAGCATATTTCAGTTCTGAATCACAGTGAGGTATTTTTTAAAGTACTGGCTCAAGTTCCTTCAAGCATGGTAAAGGCACTAAATGTGGAGAATTTTCCATTTATTTCTAGTAATGTCGTATCTGAGACAATGACTTGAAAGCAAACCAAAATTTGTTCAGCTTGCTCATTAATGCAAATTTGATCCTCTCAGCAATAGAGTGGATCCCCATCAATCTGTGTCACCGAAAATCTTCACGTTGATTGAGCCTGTCCAGCTATAGATACGGTCTTCACCCATGGTGGAATGACCCTTTCTTAGTCCACCTTCACTAGCATTACTATTGGGCTCTGTATGGTTCTTACTTTCTGGATCTAGGTTTTGTTTGTTTTGGAGCAAGACTACTGCTGTCCCCTGAACCCATAGGGCCCACAGAGCTGGACTCAGTTTTCCACCAGTCATCTTTTAAAACAATTCACATGGGCACTCAAAATACACGTTAAAGTATCACTGAAGAGCATGCAACTCTTGGCAGCTTACCATGAGCACCTCCAACCAAGAAAGATTCTCCTCTCATTCACTATTTGGGTCACCTAACTAAGCCCTTTTAAGCCTCAGGAACTTCATCTACAAATAGGAATGAAACTAACCCCACAAAATAGCTGTGAGGAATGAATGAAGTAATGTAAGATCCACCTCAATCAGTAAAACACCTAAACTCCTTGGCATAACTGATGGACCCATGATCTGCTTCCAGGCCAACTCCGTCTTCATTTCTTATTATGTTCTCCTTTATCCACCCACTGCCAATTACAGTGGATTTCTCTCCATACCTTGAGTGTGCTAAGCCCATTTTGAGAGCTCTGAGACCTCTCTCTTTGCCTTCAGTGCTCTTGTTTACAAGAGTTTTCATAATCTCTTCCTCCATTTAGTCTCAGTTCCAACTTCACTTCCCCAGAGAACACTTTAAACATCTCAGCTAAACCAGCAACCATCTTCCTCAATGTCTCCTCCCAGTCCCCTAGTGTATTTTCATCACAGCCGTGATCAATAGCTGAGATATTAAACTCCTTATTTTTCAGGCTTTCCTTAGCCATCTTTTTCTGGTTATTAGACCACTGGGAAGAATCTTTACTTTTGCCTTTCCTAAATTTATCATAGAACTAAAACAGTATTTGCTCAATAAATACCATTTTAATGAGTGAGCGAATTCCATCTTTCACTGCTTATCAAGGTTTCGTTGGATTCTAGGAACATTCTGGTAACTAGCCAAAGCTGTCGACTTTGTTCTTAGGGCCTTCTTGACTCTGAAGAACAGTGGATTTCCCTGTCAACCTGTTTCACTGAGACTCAATCTTTTGCAAAAAGAAAAGAGACCAAGAGATAGAGGGAAGAGGGAAACAGCCAGGGAAGGGGGTGAAAAATAATTAGGACATGTTATGTGTACATACAAGGAATGTAGTCATTATGTACTAGAAAGATGTATTAATAAAAAAATCAAAAATTGAAAAAAAAAGCCCATGGGGACAGTCTGTCGGCTCTCTGGTTGAGGAGACCAGCATTTTACTAAGTTTGGAATATTGGTGCATGTGAGTATATGCGTTTCAGAGTATGGAGGGCTGAGAAAACTATAACAAATAATTTGTTTCTTACAAATGGAACAATAGAAAAGAAAAACGAGTGGTTTGTGGCACCAAAGGAAAAGTCCCAGTTCTGCAAACTTCCATTTGTTTTAGCAACAAAATTGTATCAACCCTGGAGATTGTATCTGTCCAAAAAGAGTGTGTGGCAGTTAAACAGGATTTGACATTAGCAATACATTTGTAAATGCTGCCTCTCCCACGAAGATACCATGGACTTTACATATTGAAAATGTCTCATGAAACTTAGAAAACAAAAGGTAGTGATGCAAAGGTTTGTGCCCAGCCCCAAAGCTCAAGTGCTGCTGTCCTTCGTTATCCCAGAACAAAAAGCCTTTTCATCTGTTCAGCAGGCAGGGAGACCACGGCACCTCTGTGTCCTGCAAGACGAAATGGGGAGTTACCTTAGCAGGTTTCCCGATGCTCTGATCAGGTCAACCACTTGCTTGTGGGAAAAGCCTTCTGTGCTCACTCCATTGATATTTGCAAGGACATCACCTGGGCAACGTCAAGAAAGATGAGTTACATTGGTTAAAAATGGGCACCATCCTGGTTTAAAATGAATGCTTATGTAGGTTAGTTAAATAATCCCTCTTGCCTCACACATGAAATAAGCGAGCCCCAAACGCTAGAAACATTCAAACAATCCAAAGCAATAATCACATCCCGAGACTCGCTATCACTCAGTTTTCGTTCCCTGCTATGTAAATGGTCCCTAACATTAGCAAAGGTAGGTTACCGGCTTGCAGCCCAGCACAGTGAGCTGGACTGTTCTCCTGTATTTTGCAGATCAGAGTGCACGTTTCCAAGGAGCAAAAGTTCTGGTTCTGGAGCCTGTAGGTCTATAAAATTTAAGGGAATACAGAGTTACTATTCAAAAACACGCAATATGCTTGTCAAAACATAAAATCAGGTTGACCATCGTGAAGCGGTTCAAGAGGTGAGTGCAAAGGACAATTCAGAAAGTCTTTCCTGACTATAAATTGCATCCAAGGTGGCAGTTTTTCAACAGCCAACTCCATTCATGAAAAATCATCTGGCGTGAGAAAATGACATAACAGAGGCTCAAGATTTTCTGTTTTCAAGTCTAAGAGATCACCTGGTGCTACCACTTTTAGCATAGTAAAAAAATTAAATTTTTTATTTCCCAGTGGAATAAAACAGTACTGGCCAAAAGCAAGGGCAAAAAGCTTCACCCGGTTCTCCGAAACGGAGACACTCAGCACAGGAGAGGATGCACGGCACACACCGGCAAGGGGCTGTACCGACAATGATGGTTTTAAATGAGCTCTGCAAGCAGTGGTAAGCTGCTCTGCATTTACTCCAAAGCCTACAATTTACTCAATCACATTTCTGAGCTCTCCACTGTGCCTGCCCCAAATTCTCCCTGGGATACCAGGCACCAACTAAATTAGAGAAAGTTATGCTTCACCTCCTGCCCCAACTTAGTGCAGGTAGTTTAGTAATTGTAAGTTTTTGTTTTTTAAATTGTTCATTACATACAGTGTCCCAATAACCCCAAACAAACACATTTCTCCTCTTTAATATATATATATATATATATATATATATATTTTTTTTTTTTTTTTTTTTTTTTGGCGGTACTGGGGATCGAACTCAGGACCCTGCGCTTGCTAGGCAGGCGCTTATTCCACTGAGCTATATCCCCAGACCTCCTCTTTAATATATTTGTAATGAGAACTAGTTTCAATAAGAATCAAAATCAGTGTTCTGAGGAGTTTTTAAAACATCTGATTCCTAAAATTAAGTCACATTACTGTTTTCTGGTGCAGAAATTAGTGTGTGATGGCCATTCCTTTTCATTCTATCAACCCTAAGTCAGTCATGTGCAAATAACTTATATAATTTTGGGTTTGTCAACCTAAGAGATTTCTCCTCAATCTACAATGCAGATAGAGTCTGTATCTTTTTTTTTTTTGTACCAGGAATTGAACTCATGACCTCAAGTTTTCCAGGCAGACACTGTGCCACCGAGCTATATCCCCAGTCTTAGAGTCCTGTATCTTAACAATAGAACAACTTTCAAAGATAATGTAATATATTGTCTGTGTATATCAGAGCTCTTTGACAGCCTGCCAGAGGGATCAATTCATCCCAGATCATTCTAGAAATGCAACATGGTCTAGTTTATGGGGTTCGTGAACCAAATCTGTAACTGACCCGGCCTGGAATCCACTGCTGTAACAGTTCTCTTTACTGTTGAGAATCTACCCTCTGGTATATCAAACAGAGGACATCAAAGAAAGGACAGTGCAGAGAAAGCTTAGTGATTTATATAGCAGCCACCTGCATATATCCACAATTGTTATAAATTTGGAATTAGAGACAGGGAAAAACTTAAGTCCCAAAGTTACAGAAAAAAGGATTTAGTGTAGGCTTCCCATAAGCAGTGTTAAACTAGCACCCATGGAGAACCAGAGAGGAGAGTGGATCTGCTCTCTTCTAACACTTCACTCACCTGGTAGATTAGGACGTAAATATGAATTCACACATGATATGAATACATGAAATCCTATCTGGTCTGTGAAAAATCCCCCCAAACATTTACCCTAGTTGTTGACTTCCTGTTTCACTGAGGTAACACATGCAAGCTATGAAGCCATTAGCTCATGTTAATTTATAAATGTTCAATGTTCTGTACCCTGCTGCATTTATACTATTTTTCAGTAGCAATTGCTACACATCTATGAGAATTATTCTCATTTAAAAAGAAGCAATCACAGGAGGATTGTTGTGAGTTCGAGAACATCCCAGGCTACAAAGTGAAATCCCAGGCCATGCTGAACTGCATAGTAAGACTCTCTCTCAAAAAGAGAAGAAAGAAAGAAAGAAAGAAAGAAAGAAAGAAAGAAAGAAAGAAAGAAAGAAAGAAAGAAAGAAAGAGAGAGAAAGAAAGCAATCACAAAACACATAGTGAGTATATGACAAGACAGTGTCTCATGTGAACAGGGAATGGTATTAAACTTCTACAATTTGAGAGATTTTACAAATTATTGTGGCAAATCTTAAATTTCACCCAATTTAAAAGTAGTAGAGTTCAAAAGGAAAAGGTTTTATTCCCCTATAACCTTCTCCTGGTTCATACCATTTTTTTCTTTATTCATAAAATGTTTTACTTAGCAGCTTCCTGTTCCTGATCTTAAAATACACACTGAGTTTCCAATTGTGGGGCTGATATCACACCAAATTTTTCTGCAAGCAGCACAAAAACTAAGATCTAAAATCTGAAGTGTAGTATAAGAATATGATTATGCAAAACACATCTAAAAGGAATGTATAAGTGTTATGGAAAAAAGTAATATTTAAAGAATTACTTTACTCTCTAATTAGGTTAGATTTCATCGCACCTAATCCACCATCTTTACAGATATAGTCACAAGAAAGCAAACAGTTAATAAGAAATGAAATTTTTAGGCATTACCTTGACTCCCATAAGAACTACTAAAATTTTCATACATTTTTGAGCAAATTTCATGTAAAGCCAAGTTTCCAGTGTTTCAAATAATAGTGATTATAAAATATCATCTTTTGAAGTAAATAAATTTCTCATTATATTGATAACAATTCTTCTGTATCAAAAGTAACTGTACCTATACATAAGCATACACATTCAATACACACAGTTTTAAATATTTATTAAATACTAAATATTTAGAACCTGATACATAGCATAATAATCTAATTATACCAAGCACATACAAAATGCAACCATGTAAAATGCATATCTACAAAAACCATTTCACTCTCTTAATTAAGACCTGGTTGAAATCAAGCCTTTCTGATCATCTGTGCTTAGAGACTGAGGCAAGTCAGCATAAGGAGCTGAGACTACCCCAGGGGTAACATTTCAATAGCATCACAGTGTTCTTTCCTTGACAGTTCTAAACCTATTTGAAAACTATGCTAAAACACCTACGCTGAAGGAAGTTCACAATGTCCATCATTCTCTAATCCTAATTTCATTACTCTTTAAATATTCCAATGATTTTCCTTGGAAGTCTGGGAGATTTGAAAACCGCCCACCTGAATTTCAAATCCAAATGTCCCGTTGTCCTGCTTTTCCACAGTTACAAGCTTTCTGTAATGGAAAAAAAATATATTTTTTAAGCTGCATACGGTATCACATTTGGCACGTATCTGTGATTAAAAGTAACTGTCACTATTGAAGCTATCTATATTTGTGTATAAAGATTGATCAGAATACACAGTAGATGTTTAAATTTTTAAATTCATTACAATAAAAGACCTACTGCCTAAATCCGCCCCGACGCTGCCCCTCACTCCCAATCCACTTATCCTATTGTTCTAACCCTTTCTGAAGCATTTCTGGAAGTCTCCCTCACAAGAGTCTTTATGATATGTAATAAAAAAAATACAGTACATGCTTCTGCCACATGCCGTTCAGTGGAAAGGCAGGTGAGGGTGAACAGAGATGCAGTGCATCTTCATTCACCTTATTCACCATATTTGGCACCATGCTAATTCTAACTCTTCTCAGAGTCAAAATGTCCGTGAAAGTAAGGTTTTGAGTAGATCCCTCACACTGAGGCAGCCACACCAGCACAACTAAAGACACTTGCAAAAGATGACTTCCAGAGCTGTTCCAGGATGAACAATGGGACAAGTGTGTTGGAAATGAGGGGGAGTATTTTGAGGAGAATTAATGGCAATATAGCTTTCACTATAAAACACTTTCAAATTTTAAATATTTATTTTATCACACTTCATAAATTACAATGTGTATATTTATTATCAACAGTCTGGAGAGCTATGTTCCTGTCTTTCTTGGTGGAAAACCAAAACAAGTTTTTACCTCTGAGACCAGGAAAAGTCGCCCAAAGAACTTGATCTAGTCAAAGCAGGCTGAAAAATAACAAAAGTAGACATTATCTCAAGGTCCTGAAGATACATCTATAAACTGTTGTAAGGCACAAAGGACTTTG
The DNA here is from genome assembly GCA_004027595.1 of Dinomys branickii. Classification (NCBI taxonomy): domain Eukaryota; kingdom Metazoa; phylum Chordata; class Mammalia; order Rodentia; family Dinomyidae; genus Dinomys; species Dinomys branickii. The sequence continues at coordinate 10,302 of PVLD010007526.1, forward strand.
TTCTTTGTCTCTTTCCTTGGCCCAGTTCCTGGACAACGTTTACATAGAGGCAGTAATTCCCATTTTCTGGTGATAGCAAAGAAGCGGAGTTGGGAATGGAAACTTTCAGGCATTCTGTTTAAAGATTAGAAGAGCTCGGATAGTAGGGCACTGTGGCAAAAGGATCATATAGTATGCCAGAGCCCCAAGGCTTTCACAGAGCACTGGATTCCTAACCTATGTTTCAGACATCCTCCAAAAGATGAACCACAATAATTTACCGTCACACTGAATTCCAGAAAAAATAACACCCATAGAATTGCATGAAACCCAGGTACTCAAATACTTGATAGCTTTTGGGGTTCCTGATAAAATGACTACATTTATTGTAATAGTTCAATGTTCCTGTTTTTAGCAAGAGAAAATAATCTCTAAAGAACCAACATACATACATACATAAACATAATTCATGTGAAACTAAGGACTCAAAAGTTCAATTTTGTTTATGATTTATTTTTGCAATAGTTTTAGAAGAGTGTAATGAGATTTTTCAGGCAAAAAAGGAAAGGCACTAGGAATGATACAGATAGTATAAAGAATATCACCTTTCCCCCCATGAACATTTTGGATAAAATCATATAAACATAAACGTTCAGCATGTCATCTACCATTGCACATAGAAAGGAAGTCAACAGAAGATACCTCATTATTTAAGGGACTGTTTGTAGATGTTTGTTTTGGTTTTGTTTGTTTAAGAAATGTTAATTAGCCCTTCCCCAAATATTGTTCCAAGGACCCTAAACATAAGCTTATGCTACTAGCTAAACCATGGTTTTTAATGCCAGGTTAACATGGTCAGCACATGTAAGCAAAATATGTAATAACAGATCAATACTTAGTACAGATAAATACAAATAAGATTAGAGAATAAAAACTAGAAGTAGAAAAATGCACAGAGGAAATTAATGGCTACATGACAAGTTACATAGAAGCCTACACAGAATTTGAATTACCAGGTACCAAATGGCACAATCTCACAAATTTTCTGGGATGTCCCATTATTAAGAATTCTGTCATGCTGGAAATGTAGCTCAGCAGCACAAGCACCTGCCTGGCAAGCACAAGGTTCAATTCCCAGTGCCAAGAAAAAAGAAAAAAGGAAAAGAAAAGAATGCAACCGACTTTCAGTAAAGTTAATGTAATTGGAGAGGTGACCTCATCTGACAGATGTGACATAAAGTAATTATATTTCCCCCTTTTACCAGTTGCAGATCTAAATTAGTCAAATCAGCCTGAAGACTGACACAGATCCAAAAAGATCCTCCAGACTTGTTAAAAGCATCTGCTTTTCCTCTATCAGGACTAACTGCAGAATACCTGAGGCTACTTTAAGATTTGCTACCAGACGCCTTTCCACCTGGTATGTATAACCAAGGGTGCGGACCATGCAGTTACATGAGTAGGCTGTCTTCTTGGGAAAGAGAGCAATGAAATCAGTATCCTCGAGCATGCTGAGTCCCAGCACTGTATTGTGCTCACATTGTCTTTTGTCTCTTTTCATCACTTTCGTCTGGCTTTTCTTGAGCCCTTAATTCAAATTAGAAGGTACCAGTTCAACCATGTTGAATTATGTCATATACCATGATGACTAGGGTTTATATTTTTAAGATACTACCCTTACAATCAGCATTGATCCTGTTATCCACATATTCATAAATATGGATTTCTCTGTGTATACATATACGGGCATATTAATATGAAGGGCATATTCGATCCAATACTCCACTTTTGTAGATAATCATCTGTATGCCTCAGACTTCTTGGGGAAATGCCCATTTTATATTTCACCCCAGGAGCCTAGCACAAGGCCAAGAATAGTGTGGGAACATAAAAAGCACAAAACAGACTCAGAAATAAACTACCAGGAAACAACAGAAACAAGTGAATGGTGATGGGAGACCAAGTTCAAGTATTCAAGATTGGAGAAAAAAATATATATTAAGACACCCTTTAACTTCAGCCTTCTGTAAGTTAAATATTCATAGGAGAAACTGTAATCACAAAAAAATGTAAGAAAAAGGTTTAAATCTCAAAGGTGTAGCAACATATAAAAATGAAAGGAAACAAACAGAATAGGGGAAAATATCCAAAAATAGCAGCAAGTATAGAAAAAAGACAAAGAAAGGTAAGATGATAAGTCTGTAACTACCAAATGAATAAGAGTTGGTATGAATTAACAAACTATTCTTAAAATTTCCAGTCTTGGCAATTTAAATGCCATTTTCCTAAACCTACAGTCAACAATGATAGGAGATTCAAGATTTAGTCCAACCTATCTTCTAAATAAAAGTCATTTCTATAGTTTCAAATCTAAAGTATTTAGATCCATAAAACAGACCAGAGTCTTCTAAGGGGAAGAAAATTTCCCTCTCTTCTACCTTCTAACCTATCTGGCTAACTGACTAAAGAAGAAAATATTTTCCTAACAACATGAGAAATAGTGTAGATGTTCAGGTTTTTGGCATGACTCATTTGGTTTATCAGGGACAAAAACATCAGACTAGGTCAAACTATAAATTAGTTTCCATTCTGCACTAGCCACAGAGTTATTTTAGGCACCTAATATATAACTGAAAAGCAATTTAAATAAACTAGGCACCATTAAATTACCTGACATGGGCCATATCTTGATGCACAGACTCTGCTTTTCATCTGAGCTGTCAGACTGAGGTGACATAGAAGTATTCTCAGGATTCAGCTTAGCTCACCCAGACTATAGTGCTTAATAACAAGAAGTGTATATGAGGTCTTCTCAAAGGTTTGCACTTCAGAAAAAGTTTGCCTGAAGGTGAGCAGTCCTGTTTAAAAATGGGACCAGAGGAATGAATGTTCCCCAGACAACCCTCCCAGCCAGAGCCTTTCCTCAGAGCTCTGGTGTTGGCACCAAAAAGCATGAATGAGGAACTGGTGTGCAATTCACAACATATGCTGACAACAGCTGTCTTTTATTACACATTATCTAATATGAGAAATCTAGGTTTGCAATTTGGCAGACTTGCAAACTACACATTCAGTTACAACTGCTGAATAGACAAAGCTCCTGAACTCCTCTCTAGCCACTAAATATAATGATGGCTGGGGCTGAACTTACGACTGCTCTTCTGTTTTTACTCAGATGACTTAAAAGAATGGGCATTAATATTCAAAATGTCATTTCTCCTGCTATACAGTGATTCCCAAGGCTCTCTTAGGGGGAAGCCAAGACCAAATGTTTCAGCTGTCAGTTTATAGGAGTTAGGGAAATTTGTAGCAAAGCCAGATAGTTAGCTGGCCCCAGAGAAACTCCAAGTTCAACACTGCAGTCTCTTCTGTTGCTGAACTGCAAACAGTTGCTTCCTTTTCCTCACTCTGTACACATTTCCAAGAAGAGTTAGAGGGGGGCAAAGGGAGGATACTGATTCACAGGGCAGAGTGGGCAGGGGCTGCAGGGGGTGCCTGGGGGGTATTTTTGTTTCAAACATCTCAAAATTCAGTGCTCTGTTCTTCTGGTCCCCTGCCTCACCTCCACTCCCTAATCGATCTGTGGACACAGCCATCCCTCCCTTTAAGTCAGATGCACCAGAATAGTAAGGCACCCCAAACTATTCAAAACTGTAACAGAATAATGAAGCTGAACTAAAGTACCAGAATTGAAAAGCCCTTAAAGAACCTACACGCAATGTTCTCCCTTCCCAGAAGGACTAATCATAGGTTTGTAGACCTCTTTTTCAAGAAAACTTGGATATTGCCCTAAGTATGCCACTACATGGTTGAAAGAATATTTTTCAACTTACTTTGTCTTTGCAGTGAAGTGAGCACATTTTTCTACCCAAAACCATCATGAAATAATCAAATCCTTTGATTTTTGTAGGGTACCCCTGGTAGATACAGAACCTGATGGATGCGCTAAAATTCCATGAAAGCCCCTAAAGGCCAAAACCCAACCAAAAAATATACCTGGAGCAAAATTTATCACAAATTTCTTATTCGGATTTGTATGTGAAGTCAGCCTTCCAGGAGCTGCCTGGAAGTAACAACTTCATAACAGAAAGCAAATTAGGAAAAGAGAGTAGATCAGTGGCGCCACTAGTACACAGTCAAGCTTCATACTTGTAGGTCGGGTTCCTGCCTCTCACTCCAGCAGTCAATGAGAACTGCTTTCCCAAAGCAACCTACCACTCACAAGAGTGGGTAGTCAGACACAGTCACTATCTCTTTGGCTTCACTACATTTAATAATACTGTCCTTATTTCCTTCTATATTTTTCCTACAGAGTTTTACATTACAGAAATTTTCTCTCCTAAAACTACGCTTAAAATGAGTTCTTCTGAATGTCCAGCACTTCCTACAAATGCAGTTATCGAAATAATATTCACACCTAGAGATCCATTTTTAAATGGTTCTTAATGTAAACACCCAACTGATTCTGAAGATTAATCCGAAACTAGAGACCAACCAGATATAGCTTTGCAGAAACCAAAGGCAGCAATAACGAGAAGTATGAATTGTTGACGTCAATCCTCAAAGTGTTGAAAATAACAGGAACCAGAAACACCTGCTCGTTAGGTTGCCTCACAGGGGACCTTGTTGCCTGCCATTCAGTCTACGCCAAAAGGGCGATTGTTCTCCAAAATTCAGTTATAGGAAGCGAGTGTCCATTTGGAACATTCTCAAGTGTTGTGATAAACTTGAATCAAATTTCATGGATGATCATTGTGTGGAATCAAAAGTATTGTGTTCAAAGGGTTTAGTTTTGCTTTTATAAAAGCAATTTTCCCATAAGTAAGGAGGAAAATCTATCACTTGAGAGAAAGAAGAGAAAAACTGAAAAAGATAAATCCATGCATAAATTCACTGGTGTGACATGTCCATGTACATGCTCGCATATATGTATATGCTACACCTGTGCGGACATATTTCATACGCCTGAATTTTTCTTATTTTCTTCCTTCAATGATCAGTCTCTCTTACTGACTGAATTTTTAACTCATGCCATCTTCAGTTAGGCTTAAAACAAGTTACGCTTCCTCCATCTTCCTTGCCTTTGATATTCAAATCTGTCTGTTTCTTCTCCATTGCTTCATTTCCTCTTTTTCCAACTACTGCAAAATTCCCTCCCTCAGTACTAGTCTTCACTCACCAATCCATCACATTTCTCAAATAGGAATCCTAAAATCCTCTACTGTTCAAATAGATCCAGTGGCCCTTTGTACTGGTCAAATTACAGTCAGCTCTGTGTACCCTCAGGTTCTGCATCTGATGATTCAAACAATCACACATTGAAAATACACTTGATCTTAGCCAAAAGACCGAGAAGCGATACACGCATTGGAAATAGTCAAAAGCAAGAAAATAAGAAACCTCTACTAACATTACAGACTTTTTCATTTCATTATTCTAAATAAAGTTAGCAACTATTTCCATAGCATTCACATCATGTTAGACATTATATGTGATCTAGAGCTGACAGGAGGATGTGCGTCATTTATGTGCAAACACTTTGCTATTTTATAATAGACTTGAATACCCATGGGCTTTTGCCATCCGTGGAGCATCCTGGCACTGATCCCTTAGAGCTACCAAAGGAAACTATCTGCTTTCTCTGGAGAAGTCGTTGAAGTGTTCTGCAAAGCAACCTGCTCTGTGGTCTCCTCTCACCCCCTACACATGCGCTGGGTCTTCCTGACACACTGTTGTATTATTACTCCCCAGAGCACCGGGTACTGAGCCTCAGCATTGACTATTCCTTTCTCGGCAATACCAAAGAGCCTTCAAAGTTATATTGAAAGACTGGGTTACCTGGAAGCAAGTACTTATATCATTTTACATGGTATACTGCTATTCATACTGCCTCCTGAAATGTAAACTGTGCAGGAAATGTGCTCTTCTAATCTTTTACCTTCTAAAAGAAGCATGATGTCTAACCCCTTGGAGGTGCTCTGAAACTGTCTGTTCCACTGCAATGGCTGAGCGGAGAAGCAGATAAAAAGAGTAGTTTAAGTTGCGAAGGACAGGATGAAAAGTTCCCACCCTGATTCAAGAATTAAAGCATTGCTTGAGCAGTAACTATTTTACCAAAGGAATTAACTCACAGCCTTACCAAATAAGCGATATTTAGTCTGATAGCTTCTTGAAAAATAGAAAGTAAAATGGACTGCCCTGTATGTGAAAATAGTAAAGATGTTGGTATTTCCCATGTTACTTTGTTTTACCAGTCGTAAACTGGTAAAAATTTTCATTATTATATTGAACTTTTTACCATGAATTTACCTGGATTCAAAAACTATCAGTAATTTAAAATATGGCAAATTATGCATTTATTTTAACTGTAAAAATATGAATGAGTCAGCCTTATACATCACTGAAAAATGATTGTAACTTGCTAGTCTTAAAATTAGAAGCATTCAGAGGACAACCTGATGTACACCTGAAACTGAAGGGTAAAAACTCATGCTTTAAAGCAATTCTACCTATTTTCTGAATACACGTTGCATCTAAAGTCAAATCTGCACTTAGAATTAAACAAGTACAGAAGCAAGACCTAAGCAGGCAGTATGGTTAATTTTTTGCATATTAGAAATTGAAGAATAAATAAAATCTGAATAAATTCGTTAGATACAGATTTCTTTTAAAGTGGTTCTCATCCCCAGAGAAATACTCTGCAATAAAATTTTAAAATAACATAATGCAGCTCTTACTGAGCACATGCCGTGCGTCAGTCCCTGTGTTAGACACATTTCCATATGTAGGCTGCATACGAGCCCAGTTAGGGTGCTTTTATTATTGTCTTCATTTTAGAAAAAAGAAACCAAATGTTAGAAAGACAAATGACTTGTTCAAGATCCCACAGAGAGCAAGTGGCCTAGTGTTCCAGCCGGCACACACCTACCCAAAAAGTTTTGTTCCCAGGAGCAAGAGTTATTTGCCAGTGTCAACAAAATTAGCCTCAAAGAAAAGTATTTTCTTTGGACTATGAACTAAAATGACCATCAAAGCCAGGGAGTGTAGATCACAGGAAAAGAATAAATGAGAAAAAGGGGAGAAAAAGACCAACGACTCTCACATAAACCATCTGCATTCACATTATGTGCAACAATTTTCATTTCACTCAAGCACCTCTTTAAATGAGAAAAGCAATCTTTCAAGTTTTGCCTTGTTAAAAAGAAAAAAGTTTGTCTGATTCTGGTGTCAAATCTCCGTTCGGTGCATCTCACATCCCCCTCTCCCATACTCACTAATTCCAAAGTCTCTAAAGTAACATTTGTACCTTGAAGTCCTACAAACACCACTCAAGAGAACATGAATACAAAACAGCAACCATACCTGCTTTCGACTCCGAGGCAAAGTAGCCACCGTGTCTGCCAGCATTTGGACCCTCCTGTTGTCGTCCATCCTGACACTGCCTGTGAGTGTGGGCGAAGAGCTAAACGCAGGACCAGTGTAGCAGTCCACCAAATTGCCATTGCTGCTTTGCTGCAGAAGCCTTTGTAAAGACATTGTGGATAAAGATTACTCCATCTGGCACATGGCTGAGTGGCCTGGCAGGATGGGGGAAGCTAAATGTACAGCTCTCTGATGGGTGATCCAAAGTAGCAAGGCAGAAAGAGCCCATGTGACTTCTGTGGTTTGAGGTACTTGTTACACAAACGCTGTCTTGCACCTCACTCCTTTTACTCGCTGCTTTTTTTTAAAACCCTGAGAGAACCTCAAGCTAATTTTTTACAATTAAAAAACTCAATGTTTTTTTCTCCCTGAAACAGCCAAACCTTATATACTTTTATGCTTCATGGCTATTTATGTTCAAAATACCATCTGCCATTTTTTTTAAGGAAAAGAAAAAACACAACTTCCCCAGTTCTGCCATTTATTTCCCATCCATGTTCTTACTTAGCATTAGCAGTGCAAGGCAAAAGCCAGGATTTGCCACAGTTTTTGTGACTATAAACAAGAAGTGCAGGTGCTGGTCATGATGCTCTCTCATAAAAGGCTTGTAACGTACTTTCCCTGAAATACACTGCAGCTCATTAAGGTTCGTCAAAAAGACATCCTACCTCTCCCTTGGGTTGCAGCCATCATTACATGGTGGTGTTCTCTGTCCTTACTAATCTATGCTCATCACAGTGAGGAATAACAGGAAGGGAGAGGAAGCAGTGATGGCACAGTGTTGGCCACAGCTCAGACTGGACTTTATTCCAGCACTAGGAAGAGGTCCTGAGGGTGGACAGAAGCGACCAGAAGGGACCAGGCCCATTAAGCCAGAGCAAGGACGCACCAGCAGGTCCCTGAAATGCAGCTGATACCAAGACATCACTGCAGAGTACTCAAAACAACAGGAGATTTTTTTTTCTTCTTTTCTTTTTTTTCTTAAGCATAGGTGGGGGCAGGTATTTTTGACTGCAGTGGTTTCGAGGAGGAGCAGGGGAAGCAAGAAGAGGGAAGAATCAAAACAAAAGTCAAAAAGAGAAGTTGTAAATGGCATGAAAAGTCCATTTTTCTTTTAGAAAGTATTTTGAAGGTCAGTACTAGAATCTAAAATACATAAAAAAAGCATTGAGCTGAAATGGAACGTGAAAGCCAAGGTGACTTCACCTCAAGCAGACTCATCAAATGCAAATAGTAAAATCTTCCCTTCTAACAATGCTTCAAATGATGGGAAAAATTCAGAAATTTTTAAAATCCCATCACAGCAATATTCATACCACTGGTGTTGGATTATGACATGGGCCAAATGATGGCTCAGAAAAAATATAGAAAGATCTAAATCAGAAATGACAACCATATATGCCTTAGGGCCAGGAAGGTAAAATAAATATGTAAGGCAAACAGGAGTGGTAGAAACTTCAGCAATACATGACACATAAAGCAATTCATGTAAGATAAATATGCATGCACACACATGTGTATGTAAAATAGGAGATGGGGAGGGGGACAGAGAGAGACTGTTTCAAAACATCGCCAGGCAGTGAGGAGTGTCGTTTAAATCAGTACTAGTAATGAAGGATATCAGTTCCTTCTCCCCTAGAAACTTTGTAAAGTTAGGCCACTATTTTTAATATTTCAAACTATCAAGGGAAAATCATAAATTTGCCTAATATGAGGCCATGGAGGCTACTTGACATAAAATTTTAAAGACGAGTACTAAAATTGTGTCGGTTCAATGTGTCAAACTGATCTTAAGCTTCATAGAAATCAATCATGCACTAGGGAGGCTGAGGCAAGAGGATTGTTGCACATTAGAGACCAGCCTGGTCTATAAAGAGAGCTCAAAGCCAGCCTGAACTGCATAGCAAGAAACTGTCTCAAAAAGACAAAAACAAAAAAAGAAATTAGAATATTATTATATAACTTATGAAATTTGCTTAATAAACAGAATCTTTCAAATCATAAGCTCCATAATATAAGAGTCAAAGGCAGGTCTGACATGTATCCAATATATGTCAGTAGGGTCATACTTGTTAAATATGTATTTATAAACTGGTCAGTTTTTACTGGTCAGTTTTCTGTCCTCATTGTCATGCTCTATATTTATTAACTATCTTACATAGCATCCTGATAAGAGGGGGTGAGATACAGAGGAACACTAATACATAAGCTGGAGAGATGTGTCCAAACATCAAACCCATGACATACAAAGGTGTTATGACTCCTTCTCTTTTTCTTAGAATCTACCTTAGGACAATTATAACAGCCTAGATGCTCTTCCCCATTAACCTCCCATTATTTCAGAGGTGATTCTGAAAATGAATCAGTTCAAAACTATGTACCAACTCAAAAGGTTTCAAGGCTGCCCCACTTACCACAGAAAAAAATAAAATAAAAAGAATCTGAAGTATTTACCTGGCTTCATTCCTTGAAATGTGAGATTATAATTTTCAGTTATTTTTGACACATAATATACTGTACTTGGATTATAGTTAATTGTATACAAGTCTTTCTCCATGAATGTCTGATTTCCTCTAATTTTCTTGAGAGCAAGAGTCATCTTTTATCTTTAAATTTAACTTAAATGTTTGTTAACAAAAAAGATACAAGTGGTAGATATTATATGAAATGAATTTTTAAATATTGTTCTGAAACATCAAAGAAGAAAAATTATATTGGTAAGAAAGATATGCAATGTGAGTTCATAATCTTAAATGCTATAGTCTTTCCTAGGAGTCACCTGAGAAATCAGGACAGAATCATTCTAAAAATATGTCTTCAACAAACTTCAAAAATTAGTATTTCACCACGCATGGCAGCACTTGCCTGTAGTCCCAGCTCTCAGGATGCTGAGGCAGGAAGATCATTGTAAGTTTGAGGCCAACCTGGGCTACAGAGTGAGTTCAAGGCCAACTTGAACTGCATAGTGAGACCCTGTCTCAAAATGACAAAAAAAATTAATGTTTAATTACTGAAGAGATGAACATTCTTCCTCTTGAGGGCAGTTTGTTCATGCATGGGTAGAAGTGCTACTCCATGGAAGGAGTTACTCTTTGGCACAAGTGAGATAAACCCTGTGGGGTTAGAATATGGGGATGATTTAGTAGAGGCAGAAGAGAAAGATAGGAAGGACTTCACAAAAACTTCGTGACCTTTCTAATCATCCATAGAAATCATAGGCTAAAACTACTACTTAGATTCAAATCCTGGCTCTGCTGCCTTAAAGGAAGGAGGCTGAATTTTGTCCCCCAAAATGAGTATGTTAAAGTTCTAATCCCCAGTACGACTTCAGTTGGAAATGAAACCTAGAAGGAGGTGAATAAGGTGAAATGACACTGTAATGGTAAATCTCTGACCTGATGGGGCTGTTCTTCCTGTAAGAAAACAGACCGGAGAGCTCCTCTTCGACCATGTGAGAGCACAGCGGGGAAGTGGCATTGACAAGGCAGGGGAAGAGCGCCTGTCACGCGGAGTCGGTCAGCCCCTGGGTCTGAGCCTTCCCAACCCACAGAACTGTTAGAAAATTAGTTCCTATTGTTTAAAGCCACATGATGCATGGTATTTCTTACGCTATGGTATGTATTATGCTGCGGTGTTTGTGATGACAGACTAAGAGGTTATTATTCTCTTTGAACCTCACTTTTCTCATATCTAAACAAAAATATTTAGCAATAGACTATGCATGGAAAATGGCATAAAATAAGCTAATGCTAGTAAATTTTGTTTTAAGTAGTAAGAATTTGCAAGGAAAAGCTTGAAAGAAAACAACCACAATTCTATATGAATTGCCCTATCCATTACCAAATGTCCATGCAACCTCCAGGAATGCCTCTAGAAATCTAAAGGCTAGGAAACATGTGAAATATCTTTCAATGGTATATAAATATGTGTTTGCAAAGCTTTGTCAGACAATGTCTGAATTTTCTGGATTAATTTTAGCCCAGCTCTTCTATGCATTAGGGTAGACAAAGGACAAGTTTAAGGTTGATTTTTAAAAGATTTTTTTTGTGCCCTTGTGACATTGAGATAATCATTGGGATTTTCTGTCTATTTTATTTTGGCTGTTTGTCCTTATTTGTAGAAGACATTATTTGGCTTCACAGAATGTCATAGTGGTGTGTTTGACCGGTTCACTTGGTCATATTATTTTGGCATTTTGACTTTATTTGGATGAAAACAGTTTGTCTTTATTTGACTCCCTAAAGTATATGAAGCTCTGTACCATTTCTAATTTTTGTTACTCTTTATGCTTTTTAATCATTTGATCAATCTTTCATTCTTACATCTGGTGACTTCACTGAAGATAACAATATGCAATATAACAACCACTGTTAATTCCTATCATTTTGTTTTGAGACCCTGTTTCATTTTTATTGTTTTTGCTTTGTTTTGTTTTTGTCTATGTTATTTTGTTATTGTGTTTTTATGCTCTTCAAAATAAAAAAGAAATGTCACTATTAAACAATATCCATATATTTAATAATAGAATTTATATAATGTAAATTTAATTTTGTAAGGATATTTTCATGTAGGAGAGCAAACCAATTCTGACAGTTATTTTGTCCCACGTTGTTTGAGTTGGGGTAAATGGATGTCCCTCTTCCCGAAATACTCAGTGTGTATCAGTGAAATTATACACACAAATCTCTAAAAGGGAGTAGCTTCAGAAGAGTGTGAACTAAAGCTCTATGATGAGCCCTACCTGAAAGACAGCCAGCTCAGAATGGGGAAATAACAGAAGCACAGGTCCTGAGCCCCTGTGTTACAAATCCTAGTCTAGGTACCAGCCAAATGTTGATTGTGTTGTGACATACTAAAAGGATCACAAAGAAAAGCTGTAGGCCTAATTAAATCATAGCTATCTGTCATGATTTCAATACAAGTACAAGAAAACAATTTTCTCACTTACCATATTCAAATTTAATTCAAACAAATCATGAAGCTATAATTAGATAAAAACATCATCCAAGAGATTAAACCATTAAATTCATCTGTAGCCTCAAGTAGAATATCTAGACAGTTTTTCATGAAACAACCCAGTGACATAATTTCAAGTCTTCTTTTAAGTGTAAAAGCATGTTATAGAGAGCCCTTCCCAGTCCTTGTAGAGGTCCAGAAAGTTTATGTTTGTAATTCCATGAAAAAGTTATTGGAGTTCTAGCAAGTTAATTCCAATGTACCACTTCCAGTGCAACCCATGGTGAGAATAAAGACACTAAAGTGTATTTGTGATTGTGAGGAGACAAAGGGGCCCTAAATTCAGGTAGGATAATGGCCAACTGGAACAAAGGCCACAACTCAGGGCAGAGCCCAGGCCCTATTAATTCATCAAGAGGAGAGTAGCTCAGGGACGAGCAACTGTAGTTATGGTAGAAGTATGTGAGTGCCATTAGCTGGACTAGGTAGGAGGCCCGAAGTCACCTCTGCAATAAGCAGAGAAAAGGATATGCAAAAAGACTAACCTGCATAACACAATTCAAGGCAGTATCTAATGTTTTAGCTTCAGTGCTTCAGGTCTGGTGTGTAATTTTTTATGCCTTAAGATATAACAGCCTCTTTCTAGAGGCTTAATCCCAGCCAACACCATAGAGCATGGCTCTCCCTCCCATCTGGCTCACACATGCTTTAGGGAGCTACAGGGTAGGGCAACTTTGACATGTCACCTTGCTTCAAAGATTACACACCAGCATCTTGGCTAGATGACTTGCATAACTTAAAACCAACTGTGGGAATAAGGAAAAGTCCTAGCCATCTCTGTACATATCAGTACATGGAAACAGGGCCAGGTTTAGCCAAAACAGAGTTAATTACTCTTCTTTCAAGGAGAGTCATCCATGTGGTCCTCCACAGCATGTATCTTTACAAATCGGTATTTGTCCACTTAGCACATCACTGACTGCATTATTTTTTAATTCCATTTGAATTCTTACCCACTTTGTATTTAGGGAGAATACTTTGAGCATGGTGAACACATGGCAGAGGTGGTCTTAAGAAGGTCCATGGTGAAGGCCAGGATATAGCTCAGTGGCACAAGTTCCTGCCTGGCAAGTGCAAGGTCCTAAGTTTGATTCTTGGTACCAAAAAAAAAAAAAAAAGAAAAAGAAAAAGAAAGTCCATGGCGAGAGTATGAAGTTGTATACGGGTCCCTTGGAAACAGAAAGGATATGTAGTTTTCAAAAGGCATATACAAAAAGATGCTCATAGCACATACAAAATGTTGCTCTGTAATTGCATCAGATTGGGTTGAGTCTTTAAAAGGGAGTCTGTGCAATAATTTTGAAATTGTGTCTGTCAGAAGGAAAGAAAACCTTTTGAGCTAACAGGGGAAGAAGTAGAACAAGAGGTAAAAACAGAGATGAAAGGAGGATACTAAGACTGCCACGGCTAATATCAATCACAGTAGCTCTGCTTTTAATTATTTTATATTGTGTCCTTTTCCCAAATTACACGATCTACTCAGGTAATAGAAATAAACTGGACGAAAACAGGGCTGTAGGAGAAATAAAAGTCTCCACATAGTGTGTGAAGAACAATAGCCTATTGAACTCCTCAACGAGAAGGTATCAGAACACTAAGCATTGCTGCAATTTCCATGCACATGATTCCCTTTGTGAGGAACAAAGCAACATGTACAACCACTGGTTAAAGGAAGCCTGATTCTGGATTTGTCCAAAACTTTATAACATTCTGTTTTCATGAAAGTATCACAATAAGGTACAGAAATTTGTATGGAATTGAGCTGAGCTACATTTGTGTCTCCTATGATATGAAGCTGTCTTTTCTGAACACAGGTATGGCTGTTACAGAAATCTGAATGACATCTACTACCCTTAGTATTTTCCTTGCTTAAAAGCGATCATCTATGCTCAACTATTTGTTGGTTGCTGGATTAACACAACATTTAAGAATATGTCCAATCAAGTATAAACATAAAGACCAATATATATTTATATTTATAAATTTATATCTATGGCATAAAACAGGGTAAATAGTTGCATGAGTCTTACATTAAAGAAAAACATTAATGATGTGGGCTGTTTCTAATATGGGGGCAATTTGTTGATGTGAACTCATTCAAACCTATTAGAATCAAAGAGTAGAACCTTAATTATTTGGGCAAGAAAATAAAATATTTATAAATAAAAAGTGTGTGTGTGTACATCATAAGGCAGAAATTGTGAGTACACTAATAATTATAGCACATATTGAAGAACTAATTAAACATCCATCCTTCAAAAGATCATGAGACACAAATTCTTTTCCTAGAGTAACATCAGATTTTCAAGTTGTAAATTGTCCCAAGACATGAAACCAGTGGTTTGTAAGAATAATTGAACCTAAGTTAAACATAGAAGGTGAAAACGGAGAAACAGAAAGGAAGAGAGAGAGGAACGGACACACCTCACTTGTTAATGCTGATACGTCCTAAATAAAATATCAAGTTGAGTTCAGCAATGTGTTAAAAGTAATACTTCTTCTTAGCAATAAAAGAGCAATAATAGAAATCACTCCCTTTTTGGAATAAAGGGAGAAATCAAAGAAATAGATGTCAAGGCTATTATGATTCAGTTTTGCTTTTTAAAAATCCCAAATAAGCTAGGGATAGAGGGAAATTTTCATAACATAATAGAGACTACCTATGAGATACAACCACCAAATAATTGAAATGTAAATGTTTTTATTATTGTAAGAAAGAAGACCATAATAATCTTATCACCATCATACTTTACTATCGTACTTTATATCACAAATAAAAGGTAGAGGATATGTAAGTGAAAACACAAAACTAAGTCTGTTCATTGTATGACGTCACTACTAGACTATCCAGAACAATATACTAAAGGACAGACTAAACTTTCTGAACTGTGAAAATAAAGGCAATATATATGTGTACATACATTTCTTACACAGCAATAATTTTATGCTATACATGATAAAATCTTCTTATATTCATTCATATAATAATAAAAAGTGATAATAATTGCATCAGCCAGTGCCTATAAGAAAATAGATTTAATGCATGATATATAAATATATTAGAATGTACAAGATTGTCACCCACATAGTTGAGTGTGAAAGAGTGCAGAGGGCCCATCTGTGCACTGGAGATCTGAAGCATCCAGTTGAAGGCCTGGAGCTCAGTGTAGTGTCCCTTGTGAGTCATTATCAGGAGGTTCAAGGGTCCACGATGGAAGACTGAAGGGTCTGTGCTGGCCAATGTACAGTCTGTGCTGGAAGGCTAAAGGGCCAACACTGGAGGCCAGGAAATGACATCCAAGGTGAATGTAAAGGCAGGAACTTCTCCAAAGAGAAGGAGACTTCCTTCTTCATTTTCCTTTATGCCATTATAGTGACAGTCTTCTCTAGGAGAGGTCTTTCACACACAAAATTATGCTGATCCAATTTCATTAGGCATTTCCTACTCAAGTTAACAAAGTCAGTTAACTATCACAATAATACATTGGAATAAAGATTTATGATAGTGAGTGTAAAAATATGATCAAGATGGCCCCAAAGACATAAAATCAGAATAAACTTAGAAAGCATTTTTAAGATTTCATGAAGAAAATACCGAAGTCCAGACTAAGGGAAAAGCAAGTGCGGAAGCCTGGGTACGGTGTCAAGTTCATTGCTTGGGCTCCATCCAGGAACTGGAGCACCACACTTCTGGGTGTGTTCTGGTGGGTCACAGAGGCGTGACCTTGGGGTTTGTGCCCAGTCCCCGAGTCTCTTCCTCTCTGGCGCTGTCTGCTCTGTTCCCCAGCTGCAATGAATTAAACATCTTTGCCCCACCATGACTTTTGGATCCCTTTTTCCCTCTCTTCTTTCTTTCATTTTTTTTTGTTTGGTTTGGTTTTGTATGTTTTATTCTTGATTATTTGTTCTTGTTTTTATGTAAACACAGTTTTTAGTTTTGTTTTTATTTCTTCCTTCTCTCATTCCCTCCTGTCTTCTTCACAAGTTTTCCAAAGATTTTGTGATTTTCCTTTGTCTTTTAGCCTTGCATCTAGTCTCTTCTTCATCTATTTCTCTATTATTTTTCTGAAGCCCTATTACATTTTCTTCCCTGTGGATAAAACGACCATACTGCAGGCTTATTTGCTGCATATAATTTTCTGGTTTATTTTGTTATATAAGCACAAATCTAGTTTATACAGTTAAAGGTGGCAAATTAATATTTATGACAGTTTCTCATTTTCTAGCCTTTGTTGCACGTTATTGTTATTGCTGATAGTACCATTTTAGTCAAGGTGACATAATTTTTCTAATCAATTATTCATTCTGCCATACCAAGACTGAGATTGCCTAAGGACTGTAAAAAATACAATAGGCCAGTGTCAAAGAGCCAGGGGCTGTGCCAAGTAGGCAGCAACTTCTTATCCACAATAAATTGAAGAGGTGATGTCTTTCAACAGATTCAAAACAGAAAAGCTAAATACATCTGGAAGACACCTCAGAGTAGTCATCTCCTAATGGTTCTAAATACTAGCAATAAAGCTTCTTGCCATAGGCAATTTATAAGCATCAACCCAGAAATTAAACCAAAAAGAAATTGAAAATGAAGATACTTAAACAAGATGCAACCCCAGACCTCCAGCTCACCAACACAAACTCAGGAGTCAGTGAGGTGTAACAATCTGAAAGCAACCTATCTGGACCCACTTTAGTGGTAACAGCAGAAGTGACAATGCATGACAAGGCTTTAGAAAAAAGTCAAATCAGAAATAATTTCTCAGATAACTACAGAGTTGGTGACCATAATAAAAGATATATGTAATGGCTCCAGACAAGATGTAAATTAAAAAATGGCACTTGGGGGGAAAAAGAAAACCATGAATATCCAACATAGGAAAGAAATGGAATTCATGAAACATTCAAATAGATATCCAGGAGATGAAAAATTCCATTAAAAGTATTTGGAGCAGAATTTCATATATAGAAGAATTATGATTAGTGATCATGAAAAGAAAGATTTCTTTAAACTAGCAAAGAATCATGAGAAATCAATCCAGCAACTGCTATATGATGCAAAGAAGAATAATATGAGATTGATTGTAGTCAATTAAAAAGCAGGAGATAGTGTAAATGGCATTTAAAAAAAACCTATTCCAAGAAATCATAGCAGAAAGCCTCCCAAGAATGGAAAAAAGAATTTGATATACACTTAAGTGAGGCATATAAGACTCCAACTAGCCATGATCAAAAGAAAAATCTACACTAAGGCATATACTAGTCAAGATTTCAGAAATTTGACATGAATAGAATATTAAGAGCTGTTAGAGAAAAAGAAACAAGTCCCATATAAAGGGCAGCCCATCAGAATCACAGCAGATCTCTAAACACAAATCTTCAAGTGAAGGAGAGCTTGAAGTGAAGCATTTCTAGCCCTAAAATAAAATAACCCAGATTGATGTACCCCTCAAAATTAACTTCCAAAATTGATGGAGAAATAAAATACTTCCATGACAAAGAACATCTGAGAAAATTCATGAACACCAAACCGGAACTCCAAAATGTTCTGAAGGACATTCTACAAAGAGATAACAAGGATTACAACTCCAAGAACACCACTAGGATGAATCCACCAGGGAAGGCAAGCAATTAAACAGAGGAGAAAGAAAGTGAGGCAGCATCAGAAAAATAATACAACAAGCATAAGTTAATAATGTCAGTTATAACTATCCATGTTAATAGTCTCAGCTCACCAATCAAAACAATCAGATTGGCAGAATAGATCAAGAAGCAAGATCCAACAATATGCTATATAAAAGAAACACATTTAATTCAAAAAGAAATTCATAGAACATAATTTTAAGTAAAATAAATTGGATGCATGTTTACATGTCACATTGTTTCTCTGATGTGAGAAACTGAAACTATAAATAAGAACCAAATAAAAGAGATCAATAAATTGACCATAGCCAAATTTAATGTTATAAATTAACGGAGAATCCCATACCCATGCATATATAGAAATTCATAATATAAGTTATTATAATTCACTAGAAAAAGTTGCTGGCAGTCCAATAAATAAGGTGGGCACCCATTTAAAAAATAACAAAGTTAAAAATTAAACCTTAGCTTTTATCCCAATATTATAGCAAATCCTGGGTACCTTAAGTAATAACTGTGAAAATTTGAATACATAAAAGAATTAACAAATTACATAGAATATTTCAATGAGATGAAGTTGAGAGTTATTTTCATAAAAATATATAAAAACTCAGTGCGTTAACTACAGAAAAATAAAAATTTTCTCTTCAATTAAGGCTATAATGCACAAAGATGACAGCTGAGTGAGAGCAAGAAATTATTTCTGAAATAATTTTTAATGGTGGTAATATATGAGTACTTAAAATAGCAATTCTTAGAAAAAAATATATACAACATGGCTAAGATAATTATACTACTAATTTCTACTGGTTTATTGAAAGGAATAGTTAATGCTTAACTATTTTGAACAAATTTTACATGCTTATATCTCGTAATCTGAACAACTACTTTGATGACAACAATATACAATATAACAACCATTGCTGAATTCTTATCATGTTGTATTTTGAAATTCTGTATCCTTTGTAACATTTTTATTCTCTTTAAAATTCAAAAATTAATTTTTAAAAAAAATTAGGAAGGTTATGAACATATACTTTACTGAAGGACTATGAATCATCAAAAGGAGCTTCAGGAACTCCAGTGAGCTTCTGCTGCCCCCACACACAAAATCTTGGAAGCCGGGCAGAAACCCGGACATGTCTAGGGGCCTGGGGTCCACTCCCTGCCCATCCTCTCCTTCCTACTTCCCCCACTGGAGCTGAAATGAACCTCGGAAAGCTTTTGGAACTCCAGTGAGCCGGCCCCACCTCTGCCCCACCAGCTAGGGAGCCAAGAGGAGCCTCAGACAACTTCAAGGGGCTTGAGTGCCCCTCTCTCCTCCCATCTTGCACCCTCAGGGGAGCTAAGCTAAAATTCAGACAGTTTCCGGGGCCTCAGTAACTGCGCACTTACCACCCCACATACTGGTGTCAGAACCAGGTGGTTGAGGGGCAGCATATGGAATCACAGTGGACCATGACCCACCTACTACCACACCCCAATGGAAACAGGGCCTAAACCCAGACAGCTTTGGGAACCCCCAAGTGGGAGCCAAACTGAGCATTGGATAGCTGTGGGAGCATTGGGGATTGCACCCCACCTGCACACACACACACAGCATCAAAGGAGTCACACTGAGCATCAGGGACCTTTGGGTCCTTGCCCCACAATGACAATATCATCCTGGGAGTGAGGCTGAGCTCCAGGAAACCTCTGCATCTCTGAAAATAACTAAAGGAAGGAGCAAAATGCCATTGTGGACCTCTACCCCATGCAGCACAAGGCCAGGACATACTGGCACAGAAGCACTTGGAAGTCATATACCTGAAATTTCTGAAATGATAGCAGCTGAAATAAAGAAACAACTCCATCAGGCCATAGAGGACATCAGATCTGAAATAATGTCTGAGGTTAAAAAAAAAAAAAAGAAAAGAAAAGAAATGACAACAATAATGAAAGAATTGCTTAGCACACCTAAAGAAGACATAGAAAAGTAGAGGAGCATAGTAAAGTAATGGAAACATTGAATGAACAATACAGGGAAGAACTGGAATGCACAAAACAGATTCAAACAGATATTCAGGAAATTAAAACTTCCATAGAAAGTTGGCAAAACCACTTGAACAAAGCTGAAGATAGACTTTCAGACTTTGAAGACAGCACTGATATGAATGATTGTGAAAGGAAGTATCTCTTAAAAATAACAAGAAACCAAGAAATAACAATTCAACAGCTGCAAGGTGAATCAAACAGAACAATGTAAGACTAATAGGAAACAATTAAACAGCAGGTGTAGCACAATTGATATAAAAACTCTATTTGCAGAAATAATAGCAGAAAATTTCACAAGCATGAAAAAAGAAACTGGCGTACAAAAAAGTGAGGCATATGAACTCCAACTAGCCAAAATAAATCTACACCCAGACATATAGTGATCAAAGATCCAAGAAATTCAACAAAAGAACAGAATATTAAAAGCTGTTAGAGAAAAAAGAAACAGATCATCTATAAAGGAAAGCCCATCAAAATCACAGTAAATTTCTCAACACAAACCATCAAGTCAAGAAGAGTTTGGAGAGAAATATTTCAGTTCCTGAAAGAAAACAACATTCAACCCAGATTGATGCACCCTGCAAAACTATTCTTCAAAATTAATGGAGAAATAAAATATTTCCATGATAAAGATCAACTGAAGAACTTCATGAGTGCCAAACCAACCCAATAGAAAGTACTAAAAAAATTCTAGAAAGACATACAAAAGACCACAACTTAAAGAACAACAGAAAGGAATCACTGAGCAGAGTAAGCAATTAAACAGAGGAAAACAAGAAGAACCACAGCAGGAAAACATGACAAAGATAAGCCAATACCTATCAGTTATAACCGTCAATGTAAATGGATTCAATTCATCAATCAAAAGGTGTACCCTGGCAGATTGGATCAAGAAACACTATGCATCAATATGCGGTATACAAGAAACACATTTAACACAAAAGGAAATCCATACACTGAAAATCAAAGGATGGAAAACAATACTGCATGTGACAAGGACCCAGAAAAAGGTGGTGAAGTTATTCTGTTTGCAGACCATGGGAATTTCAAACCAAGAACAATTAAAAGAAATAAAGAAGGTCACTACATACTTTTGAGTGGAAAGCTGCAAGAGGGAGAGGTAACAATCATAAACATCTATGCACCAAATGTAGAAGTACACAAATATATGACAAATTTTAGTAGACATGAAAAATGAAATAAGCAGCAACACAATCATAACAGGGGAGTTCAATACTCCATTGTCACAAAGAAACAGATCAATTAGCCAGACAATTACCAAAGAAATAACGAAACTAAACCAAACGTGTGAACAAATGGACTTACTAGACCTGTACAGTGTTCCACCCAACAGCATCAAAATACACATTCTTCTCAGCTGCACATGGGACATTCTCTAAAATAGACCATATACTAGCACATAGGACATGCTTAAGGAAATGCAAAGGAGTTGAAATTATCTCATGCATTCTATTGGACCATAGTGCAATGAAAGTGGACATTAATGATAAAGGAAATTGTAAGAACTCCATAAATACAGAGTAATTAAACAGCACCCTCCTGAACAATCAATGGGTAAGAGATGATAGCAAAACAGAAATTAAACACTATGTACAATCAAATGAAAATGTAGATACAACTTACAGGAACCTGTGGAATATAATGAAAGCAGTCCTCAGAGGGAAACTTACAGCAGTGAATTCCTACCTCAGGAAAACAGAGCAAACACAAATGGCTATCTTACACTGCACCTCAAGCTTCTAGAAAAGAAAAACAAATTAAACCAAAAGCCCAAAGAAGGCATGAAATTCTAAAGCTCATGAGAGAAATAAATGCAATGGAGAAGAAAAAAAAAGAATTAATGAATCAAAGAGTTAGTTCTTTGAAAAAATAAAATTTATTAGCCAACCTTGTTTTAAAAAGGAAAGAAAAACTGAAATACGCACAATAAGGAATGAAAGAGATGAAATCACTACAAGTCCTGTAGAAATTCAGAAGATCATCAATACCTACTTTGAAAGCCTTTACTCTCAGAGGATGGAAAACACAGAGGAAATGGACAGATTCCTAGGTATATATGAACTACTAAAGCTGAATGAAGAAGATACAGAAATCCTGAACAACTCTATATCAGCAAGCAAAATTGAAAATGTAATAAAAAACTTGCCAATGAAGAAAAGCCCAGGTTCTGATGGATTCACAACTGAATTCTACAAGAAATTTAGAGATTTAATGCCAATTCTTCTCAAAGTCTTTAACGAAATTGAAATTGCCTCCCCAACTCATGCCTGGAGGCAAATATTATCATGATACCAAAACTGGAGAAAGACCTAACCAAAAAGAGAACAACAAGCCAATCTCCCTAATGAACATAGAGGCAAAAATACTCAATAAAACAGCAGCCAATAGAATGCTGTAAATCAACAGGAAGATTACACACCACAACCAAGGGCGATTCATCTCAGGAATACAGGTTGGTTCAATATATGCAAATCAATTAATGTAATACATTGTATCAAGAGAGCCAAAAATGAAAATCACATGATTATCTCAATTGATGCAGAAAAAGCCATTGACAAAGTGCAACACTTATTCATGATAAAACCTGTACAGAAAATTGGCGTAGATGGACTTTACATCAACCTGTTAAAAGCCATCTATGAAAAACCGAAAGCTAACATCATTCTAAATGGTCAAAAACTGAAAGCTTTCACTATAAAATCAGGAACAAGAAAAGGATGTCCACTGTCACCACTCCTATTCAATACAGTTCTGGAAATATTAGCCACAGCAATTAGACAAGAGAGAGAAATAAGAGGAATAAGGATACAAAAAGAAGTGAAATTATCATTATTCACAGCTGACATGATACTCTATACAGAAGACCCCCAAAACTCCACCAAAAGGCTTATAGATTTAATAACCAAATTCAGTTGTGTATCTGGATACAAAGTCAACACTCAAAAATCAATACATTCCTGTACAAAAACAACAAACACAGAGAGAAATTAGTGAAACCACACCTTTCATAACAGCATCTAAAAAATGAAATACTTAGAAATCAATCCAACGAAAGAAGTAGATCTATACAATGAAAATTACAGTACTTTAAAAAAATCAAAGAAGATTTCAGAAAATGGAAAGATATTCCTTGCTCATGGATAGGAAAAGCCAACTTTGTGAAAATGGCCATACTCCCAAAACTGTTGTACAGATTCAATGCAATACAATGAAATTTCATTAGTATACCTCAAAGATCTAGAGAAAACATTACTAAAATTCATCTGGAACCAGAACAGGCTTAGAATAGCAAAAACAGTCCTGGGAAACAAAGTAAAGGCAGGAGGCATCACAGTCGTTTGACTTGAAATTATACTACAAAGCTACTGTGATAAAAATCAGCATGGTACTCACAAAAAATAGACCTGAAGATCAATGGAACAGATTAGAAAATGCAGACATGGTTACAAACACACTCAGCCACCTTATTTTTTACAAAGAGGCCAAATATGTTCACTGGAAGAAAGATAGCCTCTTTAACAAATGGTACTGGAAAAACTGGCTTTCCACATGCTTAAGACTAAATCTAGACCCATGTCTATCACCGTGCACTAAACTAATGCCAAAATGGATCAAAGATCTAAATATCAAACAGAAACACTAAATCTACTGGAAGAGAAAGTACGTAAAAATCTCAAAGACATAGGGGTAGGTAGAGAGTTCATGAAGAAAAACTGAACTGCACAGGAAATACTTCAAGGAATCAACAAATGGGATCTCATCTTATTGAAAACTCTCTGCACATCAAAAGAAATCACCAACAGAGTAAAAAGAAAACCCACAAACTGGGAAAAAAATTTTAGCCAACTGCCCCTCATACAATGGACTCCTGTCTAGAACATATAAAGAATTTTAAAAATCAGGCCCCTAAAATTCAAAGGCCCAATCCAAAAATCAGCAACTGAAATGAATATGCATTTCTCAGATGAAGAAATACTAATGATGAATAAATATATGAAAAAATGTTCACCATCATTAGTATTTAGGAAATGGAAATTAAAACAACACTGAGATATTGTCTTACCCCACAAAGAATGCCTAGCATTAAATCAACCAATGACAAATGCTGGAGAGGCTGTGGGGAAAAAGGAACACTTCTCCACTGCTGGTGGGACTGTAGATTGGTGAAACCATTGTAGAAGTCAGTTTGGAGATTCCCCACAAAACTAGGATTAGAAGTCCCACTTAACCCTGCTATTCCCCTTCTGAGTATTTTTCCAGAAGAATTAAGAACATCACACCACCGCAATATATGTGCACCTATGTCTATAGCAGCTCAGTTTGTCCTAGTTAAACCTTGGAAACAACCCAAATGCCCATCAACTGAGGAATGGATGACAAAGATGGTATTTCTATACAACGGAGTATTACTCAGCTATAAAAATGACAAACTTGAGGCTTTTATAGGCAAGTGGATGCAACTAGAGACCATATTCATAAGTGAAATAAATTGGACCCACATGTGACCATCATATTGTCTCTCTGGTGCAAGAACATGAAAGAGTAAATAAAACCCAAAACGTACAATAGATAATACGAAAGGGATAGAAATTACTCAAAGGAGGAACAACTGGGATGAGGGAAAGACAAATAAAGTACTAAGGCATTTATAGATAGATAGATAGATAGATAGATAGATGGATAGATGGATGGCATAACTGTACTGCTGACGTCTGAAGGTTTGTTGAGGGGAACAGTTAGTGATTAAAAGGTCTTTTTATATTTTGACCAATTCTGCATGCTTATATCTGGTAATCTGAGCAATTTATGTGAAGACAACAATTTGCAGTATAACAACCACTGGTGAATTCCTACAATCCTGTCCAGTGAAACTATGTATTGTCTCTAATGTTCTTTTAAACTATTATTTTATTTCCTTTAATGGTTTTTTTTTTTTTTTTTTTTTTTTTTTTTTTTTTTTTTTTTTTTGGCGGTACTGGGGATTGAACTCAGGACCCTGCGCCTGCTAGGCAGGTGCTTCCTTTAATGGTTTGATCAATCTTCTATTCTTACATCTGGTAATCTGAGAAACTTCACTGAAGATAACAATATGTAATATAACAACCACTATTAATCTCTATCATTTGGTTTGAAACCCCACATCATTTTAGTGTCCTTGCTTTTGTTTTGTTTATATTTTGCTATTTTTCTTTTTTTTTTTTACTATTTTCTCTAAAATAAAAAAAGAATCATCAATATATTTTGTTAGTCAAAAACTAATTTTTTCCCATCCAATGAAAAAGTCAATGATACTCAGTAATGAAAATGTTGCAAGTAATTGGAACTGAAACACTTTTGAATACATTTCAACACAGCCTTATTAGTGTGGTAATTTCACAGCATCAAACTTTAAAACATGCAGCCTAATTACTTTTAAGTGATTGTACTTTTAGGAAGTGAACCTTTACAGGTATTCCTACATGTGACAAAAACAATACAAGAATGATTCGTGTGGCATTACTTGTAATTTCAAAACAAAAGTAAGCTTTGAAACATGCATCAGTTGGAATGTGGTGCAATAATTTATGGTACATTTTTGACATGGCTGGGGACCAAACCCATGCCAGGGTCTTCAGTATGCTAGGCAAATAATCTACCCCTGAGCTATACTCCCAGCCCAATTTAAGGTAATTAATTTGGAGAATAGTTTGTACCCATTAAAAGCATAAAATGAAAACTCATACACAGATGAAGATTTTTTAAAACAAAGATGTAGGAGAAATTGTAGGACAGTATGCATGGTATAATTCCATTTATTCTTTCTTGACGAAGCATCACATATGTATATTGTTCCAGTTAATCTTAATTGTCAGCCTAACTGCATTAAGAGGCTCTTCAGAGATGATTAAACAATGCAGGTGGCACACTCCTCAGTGGGTTAACCCACTGAATTTAACAAATGAATGTGCTGTTAGGAGGGGCCAGGTGGGGGTGGAAGATTACCTCAGTAGTTCCTTTTGAGGAACTCAAAGGTCTCAATTTTCTGGTTCAATACAATATGATTTTCTGGTTCATTTTAGATTTTGTTACATTTGGCAGTCTTCCCTGTGTTCAGCTTTCTAGGCACCCTAAAGTCTACAGGTTGGATCCTCTGGGTCCTTCTGCCATCATATGCCTGCCTTGGACCCAGCCAACCATGGACAAGACTTTTGAAATTATGACCCAAATCAGTCCTCTCCTTTAAGTTGTGGTTGTTTGGTATTTCATCCAATGTAAAACTGACTAATGCATATATGAGCACACATATGTGCAGACATAAGAAGGATTTATGCTAACCCCGTCATACTGAGTACCTCTGGTGATCACCTCTGCCCAAGTGAGGAAGGGAATGAGAAGAGGACTTGGGAAGTGAATGCTATTATTGTTTGGACCTTTCATATAAGTCTGTATTCACATAATATATTATTTGATCAACCTTAAAAATATCAGTAACTCAGAGAATTTTTAAAGGTCAACCACATTTTGTTGCTAATAATCTCATACGGCTTTGTAGGTCTTCATACTTCTCTTTATGCTTACTAGTTAGAATTTTTGTCTTTTTAGGACAGGGTCTTGCTATGCAGTTCAGGCTGGGCTTGAACTTCATAGCACAGGGAGGCCTCAAACTCTCAGCAATCCTCCTGGCTCAGCTCCCAAAGTGCTGGGATTATAGGTATCCACCATCACACCCAAACATGAGAATTATTTTTTTACACACTGCATGTTGACAAGCTAAGATTCTATTTTATTTAATGGTACTTCTCTTCTATCCTTCTAAATAACTCTTTCAAATTTCTATATTGATTTTTTCCATCCAAGTAAAATATTCTACCTCAGAAAGGTTTCCTGTCTCCACAAAACAACACAGTAAAGGAGAGGAACACAATCATGGGCAATTAATTTTATGGGAGCAAAGTACATTAGTTTGTGCTGTTGAAAACACTGTCTCTAAATGGCAGTTCTTTACTAATTCATTTATTACCCCATCCTCCTCCATGACTCACACACAACTGCATTTCAAAACCAAATTTTTCATCTAAATTTTAGGTAAACAAGTGACGATGTTCCTTCCTCTTATGCTAACACCCTACGTCACCCTCAGGCTCAGTTCTATCCAGATGTGGACAGTCAGCCCTGCTGCACTGGGAAAGGCTACCCAGCTTGAGAAAGTAACTTCTTGGCAAGAAACCTGTTCAGGGATTGGAATTTTGTGTGATACCTGGAAAAGCAAAACAGTCCCACAAGCTCTAGGTAATTTCCTCTGGCCTTTGAATAAAATCCAAACTGCTTAGCCTGCCCTTGAATGTCCTGCCTATTCTCACAGATCCTGTCACAGCGGCTTTCTCCCTTCTGTGCCTGCAGCAGAAGCAGTTCCTTCTCGGGCTTTTGCATTCACTACTTATACCATAACACTTTTCCCCCAAACTTACTTCACTTGTCTTGTGTGTGTCTCTCTTCTTTTTCTCTGTCTCTGTCTCTGTCTCTCTTTCTCTCTCTCCATCTCTCTCTCCTTCCCTCCTCCTTAAAATCCCAGCTCAATATGTACTAGACAGGCACCAATTCAACCCAATTGCATGGATAAAGATGTGAAGCCACAACCAAATAGACCAGCTCCGGGCAGAGCTTCCCCTCAGGGTTCCCCAATAGTCCTCCCTCCAGTCTGCTCACCATCTGCTAATGAACTAACCCTGCCACCTGTACGGGATTTATCTCTGAACACAGTGACTGAATCGACAGAGAAGTGCCCACAGGAAGCAACCGATAGAAGGTGCTTCCCTTTTCCATCTTTGTTTTCACAATCTAGAAACGTTATGTGTGTGTGCAGAACAAGGAACTGCCAAGGAGCAATACGGTGACTTCTTAGAAAACCAGAATCCTCTATTTAACTTCTTTCCCTGCCTACTGACAATTTTTAAATAGGTATAAAGCCACCATTGCTTTGAAATTCAAATTTTAGAGAATAGTCTATAAGTGACTTCTGTGTGCCCATAACCTAGCATGAATCCTGACTCACAAAAAGCAAAAATAAATAGTTCTCAAATGTTATTTGATTAAAAAGATAAGTCAAATACATACAGTACAAAGTATTAAGCACAGGAGAGAAATCCACAACACTATGTTCCTCTTTCATAAATCTATACTATTTATTAGAATCCCTAATAAACACAGCATAGAATACAGTATGCTGTTTTGTGTTCTCTCTCTCTGTCTCTCTCTCTCTCTCTCCTTAAATTCTTTTTTTAAATTATTTTAAAAGTAAAAGAACGAAGACATTAACAAACAGACACAAAGTAGCATAAGAATAATACAATCAAAACTGATCTACAGACAAGGTGACAGAATCAACAATGGTTGTTGCTTTACAAATTGATAACCTCAAAGTGTATATTCAGGAACAAAGATACAGACATGCAAAATTGATCAATCAATTAATCATCAACTATTCCTTACTATGAAGTGACCTAGTTCAGTAGTACCACTATGTAAGATATGCTGTACATACATACTTACTTTCTTACATATTTTTTTCCTGTCTTCCCTTTCCCTTTCTTTCCTTTCCTTTAAAGTGTGATAGAAAAAGAACTACATCAACAACAGAAAAAAAAAGAAACCAAAAAGCATTAACAAAGAGACACAAAGTAGTACAATAACAGTATGATCATAACTGAATTATAGACAAAGCCACAGAAAACCAACAATAGTTGCTGCATTGCATATTGATATCTTCAAAGTGTATGCTCAGGATGACACATACAGACATACAAGATTGATCGAATAACCAGTCATCAACTATTCCTTAGCATTAAGTGATATAATACATAGTAGAACCATGTTAGCCCTCCTGCACATATGTATCTACATATATACAAGCATACATTTTTGCCTCTTTCTTTTCTCCTTTCCCTCGTCCCATGTGTTCTTTGCTTTTGAACAGATTTCCTTCATGTCTCTTAGTTTATATTCCCACCCTCAGGATTAAAAAACTGTGGCATTTTTATATAATGGAATATTATTCAGCTATAAAGAAAGACAGTTTGGGGGACTTTGTAGGCAAATGGTCAAAATTGGAAACCATACTCATAAGTGAAATAAATCAGCAGTACATGAGCAGGCAACGTATTGTATCACTGGTCTCCTTAAATTCTTAAAGTCATAAGCCTTTACCAGCTGAATTTGCAGAATGTCAGAAGAAGCCTTGTCTAACACATCAAACTTCTTTTATTTCCAGGTTAAAAAGACTAAGTCCAGGAAATGTAGGAGTTTTGCCTAAAGAGATGAAGAGATGGAAAGGTAAAGTTATGACTAGACACTATGGTCTCCTTCTTCTGAATTCCACAAGTGTTTACTGAGTAATTATAACTGCTAGCCAGGGTGCTAAATATACTGAGTATACTACAAACCATGAGAATATGAATTTTCCCAGGTGAGGATACCAAAACCAGAATGTTTGTTTAACACAACACAGCCAGTACCTAAGATAGTCAGAAATAGAATCCAGTAATGACAAGGTTAACCATTCTACAATACTGTCATTCTACAACTATGCAAACCATGTGAGGTTATAAAGATGAGCCAGATATGACCACTGCCCTTGTGGAGATAAGAATTCAATAGAGAAGATATAGAATGTAATTAAAAAATTATTCTAAGAAATAATATAGATTTACCAAAGAGGATCAAAGTATTAACCAAATAGCAAGTAGCAAAACAGCTTAACCTATACCTCTAAGACATTTATAATCTCAATAAGGTGATCAATACGTTAATAACCATAATAAAAGGAAGAATGCTAATCATTAGTTGTATTTATCATGAACTGATTACATCTATTACTGTGTCTCAAAAATGATATATTGAAATTCTAACCCTTGGTAGCTGAAAGACTGGACTTGTTTAGAAACAGGGTCTTTGCAGATGTAACCACATCAACGTGAGGTCATTAAGGTGGACCTTAACCCAGTAGGGTTCATCTCCGTATAAAAAAAAAAGAGCATCCGTGTGACTACAGAGGGACATTTTGGGTTGTGTGTTTTATACCTGAAGGCAAGGAACACTAAATTTTAACAGTCACCACTATAAGACAGGAAGTTTCAAGAAAGGACACCACCCAGTGTTGGGGAGCATAGCCCTTTGCCCCCTTAATCTCAGACTTGTAGTCTCTAGAACTCAAAGAGATTAAGTTCCTATTATTTTCAGCTGCTAAATCTGTGGTCCATTCTTTTGGCAGCCCAAGGATGTACCAGCCATTCTCAGAAGGTAAATAATATAGTGAAATACACTAGGCGCTCCAAGTATGTATGATCACCCCACACCTCATGCACCTAGATATTGTCTCAAAACACAGCAAAACATCTTTGAGATAACAGGTATTGATATTTTATAAACAAATATGTAGCAAAAAATAGTGATGAATTCAGAAACAGTGGCATCTTCTCTTTGGCCAAGCATTGCAAACATCCTATTTTATTAATAACCTATAAGGGAAAAGATATGAGAGAATGTTTTAACCTAAAACAACCTAGTTTGAGCAACAGAAGCCTGGGGAATTTGCTGTGCAGTCTGGACAGTGAATTTTTAGGGGTAACCAGCTAAGACTGCTCCCTCCTCACAATGGACAAGCACAGCAGGTGTAGTCTGACTAGGAAAACACCTCACTACCTGACCGTGCCTGTGTGCATCAAAGTGTGGCCTATCTCTCCCATCAGAAAAGATCTTTTCTCTCTTCAATTTCAGAGATTCATCTTTTAGTGTCAAGCAAACACACAGTCATGCCTCTCTCAGCCTTTGACCATAAGGGGGCGCTGGTGAGAGAAAGGGGAAAAAGGAGAGAAGAGCAGAAAACAGTGCAATTAACTAGGCTCCGAGACACACTGTCTCCTTTCTGAGCCCTCCCGCCTGCCAGATGTGTAGTTCTTGATGAGGTCAGTGCCATTTAGAGCATATTTCTTCAGATTCCCAACAGAGGGGAAAATGGTATATCATTATGATGATCAGAATAAATGGAATGAAAAATGGAAAAGATCTTGGAGAATGCAGTCTTATAAGACTCTAGAGGTTTTAAAATTCCTTAGATGATGATAGAATTTGACACACAAAGCGCAACTTTTCTACCTTCCTTGTACATCACTAAAGCCATTGTAGTCCAATTTCAATATATAACTCATAATGGCAGTAATATAGTGTCCCAAATTCAGAAAATGCCATCACTTTGCCTATAGAAAAAAGTTAATTTCTTCACATTGTCTACAACACTGCCTCCAGCTTGTGTCCAACATCCTTTCACAGCTGCATATCTCTATGTGCATACTTCTACATGGCTTAGACCAACTGGCTGGCTGTGGGCTCTTAGGCCCTGGAGCTAGGTTTTTAATGGTCTGCACTTCAGTGCCCTAAGCTACAAAATTGAGCCAATAATGCTCCAAATCTCCACAATACAACAGTACTCAGCACATAGAAATTGCTGAACAAATGCTTCCTACAATCCTTATTGGTATTGCTATAACCTGCATTCCAGTTACTCTGGACTGCCATGTTCCCTGTACACACATGGCTCTTTCCAGGTTATCACCACTGTTCACAATACTTCACTCACTTGGATCTACCCAGGTCTGCCCATACTCACTGACTTAGCCCTAATATAAATGCCAGTACCTCTTTCACAAAACATGGCCTGATGTTCCAAAGAGGCTAAGAAGGTCTCCCCCTTAGGAAATGCAAAGCACACCTTGGGGATTTCTCTTACAATTTATTACATTTTGCCTTGTTAAAATTATGTGTATCTGACTTCTTGTGCGCTGCACCCCTGCCCCATTACAAAACAGAGCTCTTTTGTCATTCATTTTGTATTAGTCTTAGTTACTTTTCCCTCTTTGCTGGAACAAAATACTTGACACACGAAGTTAAGGAAGGAAAGGTTTATTTAGCTCACAGTTTATGGAGGTCTTAGTCTGCAATCAGCTGGCTCCAAAGCAGGGTGGCACATAGCAGAGGGGCAACAGTTCAGGGCAGACAGAAGATAGCAAAAGAAACAAGAGCAAAAACATGGGGCAGAGCAAGATTCCTTTCCTCCCTTGTACTGTAAGCAGGCTTCCCTCTCTAGGGTGGGTGTAGCATCTATACCATTTCCAGGACCTCCACTTGCGAAAGCTGACAATATTTACAAAGTGAGCACTCAGGCTTCCTGCTGAGTTGTTTAACTGAGCTCTTAAACTTCTCAAGTTGACACAAGGAATCAACCATTATAATATTCTGGAACATAAATAGCCACCCTAGGGAATGTCCTCTGCACCCTAGGATATAGAACTGCTGAGTTAGCTAAGCTTCTAAACTTCTCAAAATGACAATGTATCAATCATTACAATATCCCTTTAGCACTTAGAAGAGTGATTTTTTTTACCAGAGTTCTCAGTAAGAATTTCATGAGTACATTCATAAATTGGTCCACAGCTCCGGGCATTGTCTTGATTTTTTTCCCAGTGATATTTTACTTTGAGCAATATAGGTGTTGCCATGTAACACTGATGGGTTTTTAAATATTTCAATGCAATTTATATTTTCTGGGTTGTTTTGCTTAATTGCAAAGAGTATGAAATCATTTTTGGTTTTTTTGTGTTTTTTTTGTTTTTTGTGGGTTTTTTTGTTTGTTTTTGTTTGTTTGTTTGTTTGTTTTTGCAGTACTGGGGATCGAACTCAGGACCCTGCGCTTGCTAGGCAGGCGCTTATTCCACTGAGCTATATCCCCAGCCCTATGAAATCATTTTTGAAGCAAAACTCAAAAATAGTAAAAATATATATTTCACATTTTTTGTTTTGTGTTTTTTACTTTTTATTTTAAAGAAAATAGTATAAAAAAGAAAATAGAAAAATAAAAACAAAACAAAACAAGGACATTAAAAATGTTACAGGGTTTCAAACCAAACGATAGAGATTAACAGTGGTTGTTATATTACACATTGTTGTCTTCAACACAGTTGCTCCGATTACCAGATGTAAGAATAGGAGATTGACCAAATCATTAAAGAGAATAAGAAAATAATTTAAAAGAACATTAGAGACAATACTTAGTTTCACCAGACAGGATTGTAGGAATTCGCCAATGGTGGTTGTACTGTAAATTGTTGTCATCACATAAGTTGCTCAGATTACCAGATATAAGCATGCAAAATTGGTCAAAATATATTAAAAAACTTCTAATCATTAACTTTCCCCCTCAACCATCAGACACCATGTGTGTGTGTGTGTGTGTGTGTGTGTGTATGTGTGTGCATATATATGTGTGTGTGTATGTATGTGTATATATATATATATATATATATATATATATACGTATATATACTGCCTTAGTATTTTCTTTTTCTTCTTTCCTTCATCCCAGTTGCAATTTCTTTCCCTTTCTTATTATCTATTGTACATTTTGGGTTTTATTTACTCTTTCGTGTCCTTACACCAGGAGACAATTTGATGTTTACACATATGGGTCTGACTTATTTCACTTATGAATATGGTCTCTAGTTGCATCCATTTACCCACAAAAGCCTAGAGTTTATATGTTTTATAGCTGAGTAGTACTCCATTGTATAGAAATACCACATCTTTTTTATTCATTCCTCAGTCGGTGGGCGTTTGAGTTGTTTCCAAGATTTAGCTATGACAAATTGCGCTGCTATAAACATGGTGCACATGTATCACTGTGGTGTGACACTTTTAATTCTTCTGGAAAAATACTCAGAAGGGGAATAGCTGGGTTAAGTGGGACTTCTAATCCTACTTTTGTGAGGAATCTCCGAACTGGTTTCCACAGTGGTTTCACCAATCTACACTCCCACAATTATTTATTTGATGGTAAGATGCCATTAAAATACACAGTAGTGATTTACCAACTGCTTTTCAAGAACATTTTTTATAGTAAATGTGCCCTTGGATGGTAGAGACAGTAAGAATGAGGCTAACTTCAGAAATGACAGTAGGAGAAGATGTGTGTCAGAGCTGCACTTGGGGCTCTTGTCTCCACTGCAGCCCCTGTATGCGTAATGATGCACACATTGAACTGTGGAAAGAACAGAACCTCCCATCTAATCTGTCTCACACTTCTCTCTCTCTGTGGTTGAATCTCACTCGGTCACTTCATCCTGTAGAACATCCACACCCGTCCCCTCCTCGGCATGATCATCAGTATCTTCCTCAGTCAGGCATGAGGCTCAGATCTCAACAAAACCTAGCAGAATAAAACTGGCCTGTCTATATACAGTCTCCCCAGTCAACTAACTGTGCTGGTTTTATAACTGTTGAAGTAAATTTACACTTTTTAGCCTCGTATTCAAATGCATCTACTACATAATCTTGGTTTACTTTCAATCTCAATAAATTGGGTCTCTTTAACCTCCCTTCTGACAATTCACCTAGCACTAGAATCTTGCAATGCTTCTGCTAAACTCATTCTCCCTTCCTATATAAGCCCCTCCTTTCCCTAGTCAGTAAACTTCCACGCACTGTTAGGGACTCGCCTTTAATGCTGCCTCCTCCCTTCGACAGAAGTCAGAAAGCCTCATCAGCCCTCCGGGATCCTTGCAAGGTTCAGTGTTTGCCTCACTCATGCAGCCCGGGCCTGTTGCTGTCTATCCCAGGTATTTGGATGGCCCTTCATTTTTCATGCTGGGAACTTCATAGTATGTGCGTGACCCTTGGCTCCAGGCTTAAACAATGTCACAGTTAGGTGAAAATTAGGTAAATACATTACAAACAAATTAAATATTTGGAGCAGTAGTTAGCTTGATTAAATGTCACATGCAGGTTTGCAAGGCGACACGGAGGCAGGCAGAGCTGACAAAAACTGCCTAAAGTGGAGCAGTTTGTTGCAAGCTGTCTTACTTGTTCATTCAGTAAGGTACCGAATCTTGGAAGAGAAATGCAGGGCATGTTTTGGGATGTGCGAGGAGAGAGGACAGCCATCATCCTTGATCCATTTGTTTTGTTTAGACCAAATAGAACAAGAGATCAAGTACAAAGCAGAAATGATACAATGGGAAGGATTCTTGGGCTCAGAATATCACCTAAATGCCTGTGTTTTAAATTAGCAGCATCATAAAAAAACGCCCTCATCCATTTTACAGGAAGACAGAAGGAAGCATTTTATATGTTTCCTGCTGGTGGTGCAACTTGAGCTGATGAGCTCTGTGACAGGGAGAGTTTCAGCCCCACCCTTCCCCAAACTGGAGAACACTGAAAATGCAGAACGCACAGGAGCTGTGCACGGACAGAACCGGAGGCCGCTGGCCAGGCCCGGTGAAGCCTCGCCTAGGACCTGCCCCAGGACTCTGATCATGGCCCAGCACCAAAACAAAGACACAGCAGCTGCTTCCCAGAGCGTGTGTGCAGTGTGGAACAAAGACATCAAAATATATCTCTGGCTCCTTGCCATAAGCTGAGGCAGAAGGAAGGAGCAGCCAGATTGCATCGATCTGTCGCTCCTGTCTATGATGCCATATTCAACTACACGATAAGTGGTTAGGACAAGACTCACTCACTGGTAGGCAGACTGTTAATATTCCCTAGTCTTTCGCATGCTGCTGTATTTCCTCTACTTAAATAATAGCTATCGCATGAGCAAAGTATGTTTATGTGCCATATTTTGTGTCACCCATAACACCTGGCAAGGAATAAACTGTGTACACATAACACACAAATGAATAACCACATAGGGAATGTTTCCTTCTCTCTTTTCTCTGAGTAACAGACTCAAAGATTTATCCCCAGAAACAAAGATTGCAAGGTGGTTTTTCTGTCAACCTATTGACTCCCTTTCTTCCCTAGATAGTCAGTTTATTATACAGTGTTTCGCAGAGAGAATTTTTTTAAAAGACCTTTTTTATCTTTTATAAATGCAGGGAAAAGGCTGGGGGTATAGCTCAGTGGCACAAGTGCCTGTCCAGCAAGTGCAAGGTCCTGAGTTCGATCCCCAGTACCACCAAAAAAAAAAAAATAGTATATTGTCCAATTAACTTTGATTTGTTTCCCAACTACTAGTAACTCATGGCTTTATTATACTTTGACTTTTTCAAAGGGTAAGTATTCTGTCCTTTACAAATGCATACATTGTTGTAGATTTTTCATTCTGTGTCTCTTGCTTGCTGTGTCGTTTATGGTTTAGCTTTTGAACAGTTTTCCTTCCCATGATACAGGAAAACTAAAACCAATGAATCCAATCCTCCCCCCAGGGGAAGAGGGTATTTGTATGGAATGTGAAGAGCATTGAGAGATACAGAAAGTGACAAGTTTTCATCACTTTTCCAGCAAATCACTTCAATTTAGTCTAAATGTCCCTTTTCCTAACTTTTGCAATGTGATTTCTTCAAGGGCAGGAATCACATAATGGAACTTTAGAATTGCATGGGAAAGTTAAGACCATCTAGTTCTTGCTCCGCAAACCCTGGGGCCCTCTTTGGCATTTTCCAAGTGAGCAATAATTAATTATTTACTTGTGTTCAGGGGCCCCAAAAGACCTGGATGCAGAAAGGAATATACTTCTGTTACTTTGCTTTTAAATGCTGGTAGTCTGAAAGATGCACTTTTGTAAGTGCCATTCATTTTCTTTTCTCTCTTTCTTTTTAAACTTTTTTTTACAAAACAAAGTATAAGAAGATTTGTAAAGAAACATGCAAATCATCATGCAGGCCAAGTGTGAGGAAAGGTAGGGAAGGCTGAGCAAACACCGATGGATGCCTCAGAGGAAATTTTAATTCTTCCATTTTCATTCTTCTTTCTTTCTTTTTTAGAGCTGGTATTTGAACATGGCTAAGCAAAAGCAAGACACCATAGGCTTTGCAAAGGGAAGAAAAAGAAGGCAGAGTATTGAATCCAAATGCCAACATTATGGATTAAAAAAATTCCACAAATTCTCTGAGTATTCCATCCTGAGCTTTAAAATTACTATGTTTTTTCCTTTAACAAAACTACATCCATACCCCCTGAACATACCTTTTTATTTTATATTCCTGGCAAATAAAAAGCCATCATAAAATTTGAGCTAGACAGATCTTAAAAATCACCCAACACAATCCAGTCCTTTTACTGAAATGAACGGTTTGACCCCGAAGTGCAGCTACTAGCTTGGGAGCAGGAGCTACCATTGGAAGTGGCCACAGGACAAGGTATCAGCCTTCTGCTCTTCCACCACATCCCACCATCCTCTACTGGAAGATTAGAAAATTTCCAGTTTTCCTCAAAAATCCAGAATTGTGACCTTTCAATTGTTTTTATTGTCTTTCAACGACTCTCCAAGAGTTCAATGCAGCAGAAGATAATAGAGAACTTTCAAGAAAATATATAACAATGAGTTTGTTTATTCATAATGGTATCAAAAGTTCCGGCCTTTTAATGACACTCTTTTTCTATTCTTGCAGTACAAATAAATCTTTGCTTCTATTTTCTGACTTAAGAGCAAATTCTCATACATATTTCCGGTTTTACTCTTTCCCTACTCGTTGTGCTGTAGATTGGATGCTCGGATTTCTGCAGCCTGACACAAAATCGTTTATACCCAGTCCTTCTGCCTGCTCCCTGTCATCCTCCCATCAGTTCAGAAATGAATTATGTAGGAATGTATTTCACAATCTTGGCAGGGAAAATTTTTAAAAGACTCTGATTGATTGTACAACATTCACTAAATTGTACAGATCTAATCTGACAAAAAAAGCAAGACTAAAACATAATTATAAGAAAGCAAAACAAAAGTAGGTTTCATTGTTCAGGTGCACAGAAAATGTCCAAGATGAAACATCAGTAACTGAAATACTGATTTTTCTATTACTCTTTGAAATTAAATAAATCTAAGATACACTTTGAGTTCTGTTATTTGAGGTGAGGTAGGAAAAGATACAAACTATAGACCCAATCATGGTGATTAGACTTTCATTGGAAAATAATACAAATATATAAATGCAATAAAAATCTCCATTATATTCAGGGTGTGCTCATGAATTATCACATTCTTTTTCATGAGAAGGAATAATTACACAGATATGGAAGCAATCTTATACTCTTAAAAAGTATTCTTCCTCCTGAGCTTTTGTTGTCTATGTTAGAAAATTAAGGAAATATGACTAAATAAAAATCATAAAGTTTAAGAAGCACACATGAATATTGATACAGCCTTATTGTTCAACAGTAGCCTAGAAGAACAGAGGACTTTGGGCCATTCACTACAGAGACATCTCATGTGTGTTGCCTGGAAACATTATGACTTCCATCAAGAAAAAGTTTCCCAAGAGCACATAGAAATAATCCTAAATAAAATAGAAAACATAAATTTATTTTAAAACAAAATTACTCTGGGTCAGGGAAAATCCTTTAGTGTCACTTAATAGGTATTGAAATGTATAACTGACTACAGAGAACACATCCATCGTCTGCTTCCAAGTGTTTGCCCACATGCATGTCAGGAGATAGAATTTCTTTCACTAACAGTTATCACAAGAGTGTCACTTCTATGTTCTTAAATGTCTTAACTAGAAGAATTTGTGCAGAGCTGGTTGGTAAAAAGTAAATTTCTCTCATTGGATTCATTCTGTATATGTATGAAAAATAATTGTAGACTATTGAAAGCACTAATTTCAGCCTTTTCTAAGTTGTAGAGCGCTGGAAGACAAGCTGGACACGGAAACAACACAGATGGTGTGACTCCCAGCCAGGCCTGGACTGCTCAGGGTGGTGTGAGGGCCTGCAGGCTGTCACTGAACAGAAGAGAGCTGACCTGGCCCCCCTCAGACGCCCAGGCAAGAGCAAACTGTGTATGACCCTACGTGACTGCTGAGGCTGACATGCTCCTGAAAAAGAAGCCAGCTCGCTCAGCAATGGCTGGGACAGACAAGGGAATTTAGGGTGCATCTCTGAAGTTTTACACAGTTGGGCAAGGTGCCTGGGGAAACCCAGTAGTCACTCATATAAGACCTGAGCAGTGCCATTGCATATTTAGATAACTCTAACAGATCCCAAGAAACAAAGAACAAAGAATGTGGAAAAATGGAAAATACAACCTATTCTCTTTAAAAATGAGAACAGGAGGAGGTAAAAGAAAATTCCCTTAGTTTGTCTCCTGGCATTTGAGAAGACACTGTCAAAAGCCATCAGTTTGTGGGTCACAATTCCTGCCCCGTTTTCTTGATTGCCTTCAACTCGGTTTTAATCTGGATGGCTATGGTGAGAACAGCCTATGCTGCTTTACAGCACTGAGTCCTGGTGTTAAATATAGAACGTTTACAAAAGATTCTTATCTACAGAGGAGTGGAAAACATTGTCAGGTGGTGATGAAAGAGTTCAACAGAGAGGAAGGTGGGAAACGTCCCCCTTCCTGCCACATGTTTCATCTATGCACAAGGCCCCACGGACTTCAAAGGGAGATCCGTGCCCCAGAGAACAGCTAAGTGCGTGGTAAAAACTGAATAGCAGGGCCATTATGAATAGCATTACCAAAGCAGTGTGTAATACCTGAAGATACTGATGGAAAAGCGACAATCTACTCAAAACTGAAAACAGGATGACTGACATGTTGTTACAAGATGCAAAGAGAATCCATTCCTAACACTACAACCGTTAACAGAAGGGAAGAAAGACGTGGGACAAGTCACAGAAAGCAGCTTTTCTTTAAAAATGCCAACTTCCGGACTTTAATATGCAATTTTCTGTGATCCTAATCCTCAGATTACACCTCAGTTGGGTCTCGTTAGTATAGTTGGAGAGAAAAAGAAACATTACTGGTCTCTTTTGCAGATGTATCACAAGATGGGGCTCATCTCTAAAAAGAAATGAGGGCAATGCATAAAATGTAGAATATGTACTGAAGTATTTAAAGATTTTCCATGCCAGAGTGTTGGGCAAATAACCTTGGCATTATTAACACATTTAGGGGTTGTGTCTATAAAATTTGGAGTAATTAAGCTGTCACATAGAAAAGAAGTTGAATTTCTTATATCCAAGCCAGGCAGAGAGTCAACAAACCTGCAGTCCCAGCTGCTCTGGAGGCTGATGCAGGTGGATTTTTTTGAGCTCAGGAGTTTGGGGTCATCTCAGAAAAAAATCCTTATATTCAAATTTTGAAGGAACTATATAATTGTCCTTTGGCAATTTTACAAACTTTATGAAATCACAGTTTGATTTTTTGACTTATAAAAGATAATTAGCTACCAAACCACAGAAAAATTTAAGTTGATGCTCTGAATCAAATTTAACTTTTTCCCAGGGAGGATCTTTGAAAATTAAATTCCAAATAACAACATTTAGGGAAAGCATCCTACACCAGCTGTGACTGTGGGGAAAGAGATGCCAAAGGATAACAACATTTAGGGAAAGCATCCTACACCAGCTGTGACTGTGGGGAAAGAGATGCCAAAGGGGGTGATGCCCGGCTGCGGAGAGTCCTGAGGAGCAGAAGAACTCAGGTGATCCTCAGTAGCATGCAGGCAGAGAACAATGCAAGTTAATTCAAAGAATGAATTTAGAAATCACCGTCTCCTTCAGGTGGGGACAAGGTTGCCCTTGAAGGTGAAAGGCAAGTTTCAAGAAATGGTGCCCAAGAGAATAAGAGGAAAGAAGAAAAGTGAAAAAAAGAAAGAGGAAAAGTGAAGAGGAGAAAATAGATAAATACGTTCATATATATAGTTGACTGTGATACACATATACAAGACAGTTAAGATAGTTATATTAATAATTGCTATTAATTCATTGAAAGGAAAGATTTATGCCTATATTGCTTGATCAATTTTTCATACCTATTTCTTTAATGTTAATTACTTTGAACAATACACAATGTACTAACCAATGTTACTCTCCTACAATCTTATTTTGAAATTTTATACCACGGTTTTTATTGTTCATTTTTCTTTTCTTTAAAATGAAAAATTAAAAAATGAGAACCAAAACTATTTCTTAAACAAAGGAAAAGAAAACAATGAGAACCAAAACCATTTCTTAAACAAAGGAAAAGAAAACAAAGAGAGAACAGATCAGTAACATGGGTAGTGTGCCAGGAACGTGGGTGGCCAAAGAGAGAACTACCAATCATCTTACTGGAACTGATGGAGGAGAACCCTAATCTATTACGCTAAATACTCTGAACTTTATTCAACCATGAAAAGAGAATTACCAATTTTTTAGCAGAGGCTCAAGTTAACTAATTTTAAGGAAATGGTCTTGCGAATAGGTTTATAAGACAATTGAGGAGGAGAAAGATGAAAAATAGTTTAGCTTTTGTCTTAGTTTTAAAAGCAGGTGGTGAAAACTTGAAGTAGACCAGAGTCTATGGGGAAGAAAAGGGAAGAGCAAAAACAAAATGCCCCACAGATAGACGAGCAACAGGACTCTGTGACTCCTCAGCTTTAGAGAAGAGGAACTCAAGGACCATCCCCAGGGACAAGGAGTATGATCTGTAATGAACAATGGTGGCAGTGAATACAAGTATTTTGTTCTTTTATCTCATTTCATTTTATTGCCAACATTGTAGTCAAACTCTAGCAAACAATATTCAACTATTGAATCTAAAAATTAAGTCACAAAAGGCTTGCTACATTGAGAAATCTATGTTTTTTTCCTTATTCTACACTACAGAAGCCAGTCAACAAGTACCGAGATGCTGCAGCTTTCCAAGAATAATAATTCTGGAAGCTGTGCTAAATATACACCTTGGACTCAGCTAGAAAATTGAAAGTCTGTCCATCCTTTCAGACCAATGTTCCATTAGGGCATCTGACCGCAGAATACAAAGGCGGTCATGATATCATGAAATTCATGTTTCAGTTGCATCTTCTTCCTATGGGGTAAATAAAATCTTCCCCAGTGATTACCATGAAGTCATAATCAGCAAGAGAGGCATAATCAATGACAGGAAGGCAATGGAAAGTTACTATTTAAATAACTATTGAAAAGTAATGGTTCAGAAGTTAAATTTTTAAATAGGTATAAACTATATGAAAAGGAAAAGGCAATTAATCACTATTGTCCATTAGGCCTATTTTATGTCTATTTTGGTAGAGAAGCCACTGTGGATGGCATGACAAATGGCTTTCACATGCAGCCCAAAACCTTCAGCAAAAGCTGTCGGCCTTGATAGATGTTTTCCAAATACACTTAAATGTGAGCATATGGAGCTTTTTTCAGTTGTATGTCTGATTCTGAGCACTTTTTTTTCTGAGCACTTGTAAACACATCCTTACAGAGCCTTAATAATTGTTCATTTTATCATTATGGGGGCCAAACTATAAAGGCAATGGAGCCCTTGGAGTTTGAGTGCCCAAATTAGGATCCCCATGGGGGCAAACCAGGAATATTTTGACGTGTTCACATGGGGGGGGGGCTGCAGTATTCCTAGGGAGTGGGTTGGCCCAAGTCTAGGCTATCAGTGCGCACGACACAATGCCA
Organism: Dinomys branickii; assembly: GCA_004027595.1. Classification (NCBI taxonomy): domain Eukaryota; kingdom Metazoa; phylum Chordata; class Mammalia; order Rodentia; family Dinomyidae; genus Dinomys; species Dinomys branickii. Next base: position 52,836 of record PVLD010007526.1, read on the forward strand.
GGTGAGAGCAAACATAGTGATGACCAGTAAACGGGAAGGTTGACAGCTGACTCAGCAAACAAGTGGGATAAAGTGCAAAGGACAAAGCCAACAAGGAGGAGGAAGAAGACAAAACAGGAGTGAGTTCTGAAGCAAATTCGACAAGTGTCTCCTTCTCTTCCGGCTCCACATTTTTCTTTCACACATACTACTTTACAAGGTTTGGTCAAAAAACCTGTCCTTCAACATGAGGCCTCAAGAGGAGTTATAGAGCTAGTGCAGATGTCCAAGGGGCAACACAGCTGCTGCTCCTGCTTGCTTATGACCTGCTCTGATAAACACCTATAGCAATGATCAGCTTCAAATCTACGAGCAGCCAAGACCAACTCTCATATTTGGTTCAAAGTTTCTATGGAGTTTTACCTTCATTTTGACAGAATTTAAGGACTGTTAAATATACCTGGTGACTGAGCACTTTGAGGAACATCCTTAGAGAGGGGAGCGGCCTTACTCACTGGCTGAGGTGCCTTGAGGATGTGCAGCTTCACTGTACCTGCTCTCCGGAAGTTCACCCAAGCACCACTGCCGCCTCTCTTCCTTTCCCAATCAGAAAGGCACTTCTCAAGGCCTCCTGGACAAGAATGTCACCAAATACCCAAGGAGAATCATTTCATGAGCACCTTTTCAGGTAATTCCTAGCAGTTGTCCCCTGTGGGATTTTATATCCTACATACTACTATTGCGTGAACCATCAATACCCTGCCTCATTACATCAGCTCTATGCAGAAAGCCTCCTTCTATTAGGCCTAACTCAATGATTCCATTTCCTGGACATTCACTGAGCACCTACTACCTACTGAGAAATATATCTGTGAAATAAAAGTCTGAGCAGTAAAAGAACGAGCCTGCAACGAGAGGTGAAGTCAGTTCATGTTTGCAATACACGCCGTTTACAGCCCTCCTGGGGAGTAGTGCGTGTATGTGATGCACTTTGCTTGCTTGGTTTTTAATCCCCTCCCCCTCCCTCCTGTCTCCCTCCCTCCTCCTCTAAACCCTCTTTCCCCATTTTCATTCTTGTTCACATTAATAATCTTATCTCAAGTTTACAACACTTGATATTTCAAGTCCCTACACATACTACATCTTTATTCTATTTATTTCCTCTTCCCTTCCCCCTCCTGCCCACCCTTCTCAAGAGATCCAGCCCCTTGCCTGCTCCTATCCATCCTTCGTTACACTCTTTGTTTGTATTCTGTTTCACTCAGATGAGAGACACAACTCAGTATTAACGCTTGGATGTCTGATTTATTTCACTCAATATTATTTTCCGGGTGCACCTTTTTTTCTACAAATGTGTCACATTTGTCCTTTGTAGCTGGACAGTATGCCACTGTGTATAGATAGCAATTGTCTCTTTTTTTTAGTTTGTTCTTTTTTTGCATTTCTTTTTTATTTTATTGGTACATTCAAGATACACATAATGGTAACATTCATCACAGGGGATTTGTACTTGTACATGATATATCTTGACTTGTTGTCCCCCTTCCTCTCCCCTGTCTTCACCCTTTCTCCCCCGGCTTATTTACAAAAACTTTGTTTCTATTTTTCCCTTCATTCTCTTTTCTTTGTCCCCTCTTTCCTTTCTCCCTTCCCCTTCCTTGATCCTCCCCAGTTGTCTGTTGATGGGTATACCATCTATGCCAGGGTTTAGCTACTAAGAATCATCCTGATATGAACATCAGTTAGACGATTGGCTCCATAAGGACAGAGTGTAACCATGGTGTTGGGGATAGCTGCAATTATCGCTCTGTGCCTCAGTTTTCACATCTATGTTGGTAGTGCTCGCCTCATGGGATTTGGGTGAAAATTAAAGCCCTAGAGAAGTAGCTGACACAATAGTAAGCACTCAGGAAAAACCAGTAAAATATCTAAGAATGCCTGATCTGTTGAGTGCTGACATGGCATGGTACACAAGGTGCTAAGTGGCAGAAGAAGCTTACTTTAGGAAGAAAGACATATTTTTCTCCATCTTTAATCAAGGGAGAGAAAGGAATCCACATTCTAAGGCACAATTGCAAGAGTAGTTGAAAATGGCTTCGATAAGGTTGTGATAACTTCTGCAAATGCAACACTGACTGAAATTTTCCAAAATACTAAATAACCACTCACTTTACACCTCCCACCCCACTTCCCCATTCCTCTTCCTCCTCCTCACTGCTCGCACTGGGTGTGACAGGCTGTGTGCGTGTTCTAGGTGACTGGAACCACAACAGGCAAAGGGAACTCAGGGCTGCAAGAGTTTTACATCTAACATTCAACCTTTCCCTAAATCAAAGAAGCTGGACCTTTCTCAAGTATGTCAAAGGAGCACTGGTATTTCCTTTTGTTTTCCTATGGAGTTTGCCCATTTAAATTATATTTGATGGGATTGGTCACTCAAAAGATTGAGCAGGGCTGAGGGTATAGCTCAGTGGAATAAGTGCCTGGCTGGCAAGTGAAGGTCCTGTGTTGGATCTCCAGTACTGCCAAAGCAACAACAAAAAGACCCCCACAAAATCACAACAATGAGCAGGGTAATTTATCTTCTTCAAAGTGTCCCATTTTCTTAAAAATTTGCAAAAACATGATCTTAGCTATCTTAAAGTAAAAAGAATTGGAATGGTCTCGGGGAAATAGAAAAGATTACAATTGCATTATATGAGAACATAACCATAGTATTTTCATAGTTGACAATGGATTATCCTAAGTTTTATAGATTTCAGGGCAACAGCATCATCTCTCTACTTGTAAACTCACATGAGTTATCAGCAGTTCCTCTCTGACTCAGGACCCCTACTGTTATTTCCTGTTTGCTTTAACTTACCAAGTATCTTAGAAACAGGTAAAGTATTATTTCAACCCTTTGGGGGGGTTAGTTTTGGTTTTTTTTTTCCTTATTAACCAAGTACTTCACCTCATGTACACTTCTGGCTTAAAAGATGAATACTAGTTACTCAAACCCGAGGACTCTGTATCCGCATAATGACTTAAGAAAAAGAAAAGTAAAACTTTTCTAAATGATAGAGAAATAATGTTTTTTCATTTTGTTTGGGGCAGTTTTGTCTTTTTGAGACAGGGTCTCACTATGCAGTTCAGGCTGGCCTTGAGCTCACCTTTTAACCCAGGCTGGTCTCGAGCTTGCAACAATCCTCGCAATGATCCTCCTGCATCAGCCTCCCAAGTGTTGGGATTACAAGTGTGCACCACCACACCCAGTTACAAATAATGTTAAATGTTGTCAAAAAGCAATTGGATGAATTTTGTTAGTTCATCTACTTTAAAGTTCTCTTGATTTAAACTAGGGCAATAAAATTAAAAGTAAATTAAATAAACCGAGTAACGACTGAATAACAAAACCTCACAGATTCCATCCCTCTGTAGCATGAACAGATGTGTCTGTGAATTGTGATGACTGTGAAGAATAGCTGGACAAATTGTGTATGCAAAATTCTCAACAATACATTAGGTTGAATTATATAGGGCCATAAAGAGCCATTTTTTAGCTCTAGATAAAGTTCTTAAAGGGGGAAAATCAGCTACACTTTGTGACAACATTTCTGAAAGCTGACTCAAATCACTATCAAAGTGTACATGAGGTTTTTTTTTCTTGTATAACGTAGTCAGCCCAAGGTCCTCCAGACTACTTCCCCTCCTTCTGTAAAGGGAAACCATCCTTAGATAACAATGAGCCAATGGCTCTGTGATATCTTTGAAGTGCCTTTTAATCATCAGTCATCATCATAAGAACTGCGTCAACAGGAAGGCCAAAGAGGTTGGCATTGCTTCAAAACAGCAAGAAAGAAAGCCCCACCAGCCCAGAGCCTGAGACGTAACACACCACTCTCAGTGTGACAGCTCCTATCTCCTTCTCCATGCGAAGTCACTCTTCAGGGCTCCAATCAGAAACAACAGGACTCCTACTCCAATTTCATCCCCTCTAAGCAAAGAATTTCTACACTTTCTAACCACCTGCCAAAGCACACACCCTTGTATACACAGCCCTTGTATATACACCCTGGGTAAAGAATAAAGGTTTAAATGTGTTTCTTATGCATTCTTTATTACTCTTCTACATGGACTACATACGCTCCTCAGTTCAAGGTTGTGTCTAGAACCTGGATGCAATACAGAACTTGAAAGTTTTCTAACTCACTTTCAGCAATGAATTGTGCCTACACAACGCAAGTGTATTCATACATGAAAACTCTGTCGATTCAGGATCTGAACAATTGGAGCACAAGATAAGCAATTCCAATTTTGTTACAAAGAGAAACAATAAGTAAAAAGTATTTGGATCAGAAGATCCAAAGCTTTCTTTCTAATAAAATTTCTAGGTCAAATCAAAAGGCCAGTATATGCAGGGTTACAGAGGAGCTGCTGATGTTAGGAATTTTGATACAATGAGCCAAGTACTTCTCTCCTTGTCTCCAAAGAGGAGTGGTTTCAACTATGGTATTTTAGATTATACTTTTATTAAGTCCATAACAACCAACAGCCAGCAGGCAGTACGAATAAAAAATAAGACAAAACAGAAAATCTGTTTGGGGATGGTGTGCTCAGGCCTCCTGGGTGCTAGATGACTCTAAAGTTGACACGCTCTTTCTCCTCCAGTGAGACTTGCTTGCCCAAGTTTTGAAAGCTGCAGTAACTACAAGCACCCTGGATCCAACTCACAGTCCCAGCCATGTGGTTGCCATTGGTCTCATACAGGAAGCGTTGCAGCTACCACAGGCTTCTGCATCAAGGGAACTGAAAACAGTGCTCAAAGACAGCACATTGTTAAAGATTAATTTTAATGTTAAAGATTAACGTTAAATTTTCAAATGTGTTCCATATGCTGAGAATAATATTTAATGACCCAAAATTTCTTTAAAATGCTGAGTCACAGTGACCTCAACTCCAAAATAAAATATTTTTTTCAGGATTACTCTGAAGATCTGAAAGGTGAATAGGACAGTGCCTACCATATAATTATTCCAAAAAAGGCCTTAATAGCACTAGCGCTACCAGGAGCAGCAGAGACATTATTAATGTATTTGGGATGCTACCAGAACAATAATGAGGAGGAAATAAGCTGAGGCCCGGGATATTACACTATAGGTTGATCAAACTAAAGAACAACTGTTACAATCTTTAGGATGCTAAGTTTGAAGAAACTTGAGTAGGCAAAGTTTGTTTCCAAGCAGAGCAGAGATGAATCCACTGAAGCACCCTGGAGAAATGGTGGCATCACATCGCCTTGTCCACACAGGTCATTCTAATGAGTCTGCTCCCAAGCTGAGTCCATTTCATGGGGTCACTTTCCCACCAAGGACCGAGTCTCCAGAGAAGTGAGATCGCAGAAGAGTTCTTGGATCCAGCGAAGCACGTGCAAGACTTTTGTTCTTGAAAAGAAATCACCTTTCTCGTATTTTTCTTTTTAATGTGTATTAAATACACCGAAAAGACATTCCACATCACCAACAACGCCATCATCACCAAGAGCAAACAAGACTAAAACTGCTCATTTCCCCCTTGCTTAGCAGAGTCTGGCCAAACTTGGTTTGTCTGATTTCCAGCTCTCTTGTTCTGGTGCTTCTGGAACTTCAGTGCAGCCCCTGGAAGGCATCACACTTCACAGCTCTGAACCTTTCTCCCCCAAGCTCTAGAGTGCTTCTCAAGGAAATTTTCCAAAGGCCATTCAGGGTCCCTCTTGTGTACTGCTCTGCTACAGCTTGGGAGGCTTTTCTTATCATATCATATTAACTGTCATCTCTGTTTCCAGGAGAGTCTAAGTGCTTTGAGGATTCTGACCCTCTCTTTCTCTGACACTCTCTCTCTCTCTCTCTCTCTCTCTCTCTCTCTCTCTCTCTCTCTCTCTCTCTCTCTTCCTGTCTTCCTCTCTCCTCACTGAATGGATGGATGCTAGAAGCCAAGGTGGCAGCACATACATCCATGGTGAATGGCAACACAGATTCCAACAGCAGAACAGTGGAACATTTGTCATATGGCAAAAATAAAAATAAAAATAAAAAGATCCTAGACTGATATAGCTCCATGATTATAAGTAGACTTAGACTCCAGATGCAGCTGAGCCTATCTAGCTATATACCAGTCTTAACTTAGCATTTTATAATTTTTATTATAAAGCTGAGACCAAAATCATAGCCACAATGACAATAGGTGTGTGCCCACTGAGAGAGGACCACTCTGAGTGATGATATGTGCCTGTACATGAGCACAACTCCATGTGTGCAGGAAAATCCGGCACTTGAGGTACATACAGTATTTGGTGTCAGCCAAAACCACCTTCGGAGAGAAAGTGGAGAGGGAGGAAGAAAGAAGGTGAGAACGGACGAGTGTGAATTCATGTGCATCATCTCCTTGGCTCAGCAGAGAAAAGCAGCAAAGTGCTGCATGTGCCATGATGATCAATGCCCTGGACTCCACGACATCGTGCCTTGAGATCTAACAACTGGCTTCTCTTCTAAGCTGTTAGAGAACCTAACGTAATCTTAATGACTGAGTAAAAAGACAGTCCTCTTATCAGAAAATAATTCAGGGATGACTCAATACAAAGTGCATTTTTGAGTATTTTGTTTCTGTACATTAGAGAATAAATGTATTCTCTAGATGTATTTATTTTCTAAATGCATTTATTCTGTAATGTACATTCTCTACACACTTAGAGAATTATGCTAGTGTATTAGAGATAAATGATCACGCTCCTATCTAAAATAAAATGTAGTGACATTTCCTAAAAAGAAAGAGAACAATATTCTTTTCCACCAAGCCTACACAAGTGGTCACTCACTGTTGGAAGACGGGGTCAGGTGATGGTGCTTGTGCTCATACAAGACAAGACTGAAACTGCAGCGTGATTGGAAGAGACAGGCAAAAGCTGCAAGGACAAATGTGAGTGTGTGGACGGGGGCACTGTTCCGTGGAACAAGGGCATGGGGGCCTGCCTCTGGCAGGATTTGCTAAGAACCAAGAACCCCAGGAGAGAACTAACAATGGGGAAAGTAAATGCCCAAGCTACGGAGAAGTGTCTGCAGGGAAACAAAAGGAAGAGAAGTGTTTCAAAGAAGATACATATTCTCCAACTCCTTTATGATATTTACAAATTCCAACTGAATGAGTGCAAGGAAAGTTAGAAACTTCCAACTATTTACACTATAGATGAAAGCAATAGCAAATAGACCAATGACCCCTAATTTTGCTGCTCATATGCCTCCCTGACTTGTAATACAGCAGAATTTGAAAAAGTCATCATCAAACAAAATGAAGAGAAAATGTTAGAGATTGAATTCCAAGACACATTCCTTTGAAAATATCTTCATCAGAATATTCCAGAGATAAAATTGAAAGCTATGAGACATTTATTCTTAGTTAATTAAGCTTATTGATATATTTTAGGTCTTATAATGATCCCATTCAGCACAGGGAATCTGTACCTGTGCATGGTATCTCTTCATTCTTCTTTGGGCCCATTCCCCTCCCCTCCCCCCTTCAAAGCCCTTCTCCTTATTTACAAAAGCTTTCTTTCCATTTTATTGTTTTCTCATCATTTTTTTCTGTTCCCGTCCTTCCTTTTCCTTCCCCCCCCCAGTTCCCCTTCCCATTTGAACGTTTTCTTCCTTGAGACCATACTCTTAAGCGAAATAAATCAGAACCACGTGTAAATACTGCGTTGTTTCTCTGGTGTGAGAAACCGAAAGTGTAAATAAGGACCAAAATGTATAATAGATATGGTGAAATAGGGAGACATCTATTCTTTAAAAAAAAGTAAATTCAGCCAAAGAATTTATTTGCTTTAGAAAATGACGAGCTTTCATCAACATATCCAAAGGAAAACATGCATAGGTCTTCCTTGGAATCGTTTGACATGCTACATTGCTCTAAAGGAACCAATGGTATTAATTGCTGTATTATATTTATTATATTATTGGAATTCCATTCCAATTCTCCATGTTTCAATCTGAAATCACATCCTTGGGCCTCTCACTATTTCTAGTGATATACCCTTTCTTTTTCTGTGTATTTCCCACTATGTTTCTTTCTGTTCTTTATTTTACAGAAGTTTTCCCCTGTTATTACCTGTCTGTTGTAGGCAATTTGTAAAACAGAGGATTCCACAAGTAGTGTGTCTAGCTTGCAAACTTCAATTTTGTCTCCTGGTTCTCATAACCTAGTTTAAAAACTAGGTTCAGTTGTAAACACAGAAAAGAGTGTTCTAAGAAAACAGAAGCCTGATTTCTTGGGATTACCATTTCTGTAGCAAACAAAGAGTCACTGCAGAGTTGCATCATTCAGAACAGCAACTGTGCAGCGCAGCAAGTACAGAAGATTACTGTCAAGGATGAAGCTTCCAGGAAGAGGTGGCCCCTTCTCACTCTCCTACCTGTGCTGCTCCCTCGTCCTCTCGGACTGAGCAACTCCGAGAAGAAACCGAGAGCAGGTGGAAGGCTGCACTGCGCCTAAGTGTTTGCGAGATAATCTGTCCACAAAGTGGACTCACATCACAATACATGTGCCCCGTGAAATGTGATGAAAATTGTTATCTATTTAGAAGCAGCTCTCTCTGCTTTGCTTTCCGGTGTCTCTTCACAATTTTTATACTAATGATTCTAAAAACTTACTTTGAAAGCGCCTTTAAATTCATAGAAAATTAAGGGGAAGGTACAAAGAGTTTTTCACATACAACATCCATAGTTTACAGTAGCATTCGCTTTTGGTGTTATAGATGGATTTTGACAAATGTACAATTACATATATATTCAACATATGGCATTACACAGAATAGTTTCGTTGACCTAAAACTCCTCTGCACTCCATCTACTCATCCCCCTCAACCCCTCACCTTTACACCGGCTCTGCTGTTTTGCCTCTCTACACAAGGCCATACGCTTCGAATCGTGTACCGTGTACCTTTTTCAGATTGGCTTCTTTCACTTGGTAGTACGCATTTAGGGTCCATCCATGTCTTTTTGTGGCTTGATAGCTCGTTTATTTTTAGCTCTAAGATTCCACTGTGTGGCCCTACAGAGTTTGTGTATGCACCTACTGAAGGACATCTTGAGGGTTTTTTATTTTGACACTTATGAATAAAGCTGGCATAAGCATGAGTCTCCAGGTTTCTAGGAGAATGTAAGGTTTCCCTTTATTTAGGAAAACACCAAGCAATGCAATTGCTGGATTCTGTGGTGCTATGGTTTATCTCTGGGTGTCCCCCAAGTTTCACACACTCGTAAGTGGGGCTTTTGGGAGGTAATTCAGTCATGGGGATCTGATACCAGTCAGTGGATTAGGCCACTGATGAGTTCTCACTAAGTGTAATATTGGGAAGTGAAGTCTGGTTGGAGGAGGTAGGCCACTGGGGGTGCAGCCTGGATGCGTTTATCTCCTCACTCCTTTCACACTCTCCCTACTTCCTGCTGCCACGCAGTGAGCTGTTTCTCCTCTGCCACACCCCTCTGCCATGGGGCGCTGCCTTGGAGCCAGTCACCTATGGACTAAAACATCTACAAACCATGAGCCAAAATAAATGTCTCCTTCATAGAGTTGTGGGGGACAGGCACTGTGTTTCAGTGATAGAAAATAGCTAAGATGTAGACTAAGAGTACATTTGATTTTGCAAGAAACTGGCAAACTGTCCTCCAAAGTGGCTATACCTTTCTGCCTTCCCGCTAGCATAAATGAGAGTTTCATACAGTTCCATATCACACCAGCTTTTGGGGATGTTTAAAATCATAGTCTGGAGTTTTGCCACTTTAATAAGTGTTCGATGTTATCTCATTGTTTTAAGTGCAAGCCTTAATGACATATGATATGGAGCATCTTTTCATGTTCTTATTGTTTTTATTTTATAGAAAAAAAGCAGAACAAAATTTCATAACAAAATAATGGAATAGTAATAGTTTTATCTTTAAAGTAGTTGCACAAGGTACAAGATGTGGGCATAAAAATTTTCCAATCAATATTAGCACAAATCTTCCTTTTTACTAAACTAAGAGACACTAATAGTATAACTGACTTGCATTTTTTCCCTTTTCCCTACTGTCCTTTCCCTTTCACCCACCACAGTTCCTTTTTTCTTTTGAGCAGTTTCTTCCCATTTTGCAATCTCTATTGTACATTTTAGGCTTCATTTATTCTTTTGGTTTCTCACACCAGGGGGACAGTACAATGTTTACACATGTGAGTCTGATTTATTTCACTTATAAGTATGGTCTCACGTTGCATCTATTAACCTACAATAATCTCAAGTTTACTCTTTTTTATGTCTGAGTAGTGCTCCATAGTATAAAAATAACACATCTTTTCTATCCTTCCTCAGTTGATGGGATTTTGGATTTTTCCAATATTTAGCTATTACAGATTGTGCTACTATGAACACAGGTGCACATATATCGCTGTAGTATAATGTTTTTAATTTTTCTGTAAAGATATCAAGAAGGGGAACAACTGGATCAAATGGGACCTCTCATCCTAGTTTTTTGAGGAATCTCCACACTGATTTCCACAGCAGTTATACACACTTCTCAGAAGAAGAAGTACAAATGGCAAATAAATACATGAAAAAATGCTCAACGTCATTGGTCATTTAAGAGATGCAAATTAAAACAACATTGAGATTCTATCTCTTTCCAGGAAAAATGTCTATCATCAAGAAATCAACCACTGACAAATGCTGGAGAGGCTGTGGGGAAAAAGGAACCTTACAGTTTGGAGAGTCCTCACAGAACTAGGATTGGAAGTCCCACTTAACCCACCTATTCCTCTTCTGGGTATTTTCCCAGAAGAATTAAAAACATCATACCGGCTGGGGATTTAGCTCAGTGACAAAAGCACCTGTCTGGCAAACACAAGGTCCTGAGTTCAATTCCTGGTACCGCAAAAAAAAAAAGAAAAGACATTACAAAAACATCATACCACAGTGATATATGTGCATCCATGTTTATAGCAGCACAATTTGTTATGGCTAAATATTGGAAAAACCCCAAATGCCCATCAACTGAGGAATGGATAAAAAAGATGAGGTATTTTTATACAATGGAGTATTACTCAGCTATAAACTTGAGGCTTTTGTAGGTAAATGGATGGAACTAGACACCATAATTGTAAGTGAAATAAATCAGATCAACATGTTTAAACATCATATTGTCTCCCTGGTGTAGGAACCTGAAAGAGTAAGTAAAACTCAAAACATACAATAGATTATATGAAAGATAAAGAAGCTGCTCAAAGGAAGGAATAACTGGGATGAGGGAAAGAAGAAAAAAGAAGGAAGGCAAAATATATCTACATCTATACAGAGAGAACAGCTGCAATAACTGTACTGCTGATGTCTGACCGTTTATTGAAAGGAACAGTTAATGCTTAACATTTTTTATACTTGGACCAATTTTGCATGCTTATATCTGATAATCTGAGCAACTGATTGGAAGACAACAATATGCAATGGAACAACCATTGGTGAATTCCTTCCATGTTGTCTAGTGAGATTCTGTATTATCTCTAATGATTTATTCAGTAATTATATTTTTATTCTGCATAATGGTTTGAACAATCTTCCATTCTTACATCTGATAATCTGAGCAATGTAGGTGAAGATAACCGTATGTGCTATAACAACCACTGTTAATTCCTATCATTTTGTTTTAAAACCTGTATCACTTTTAATGTTCTTGCTTTGTTTTTATGTTTGTGATGCTGGTGTGCTGCTATTGCTCTTTTTTTACTACTCTCTTTAAAATTAAATTAATAAGTAAATGAATAATAAAACTGATGGCACTCAGAATAATAATTTTATAGTGTATTACAGGAGTAGAAACATGTTTTAAAGTGTAAGAAAAACCTGGATTCAATCCTCACTCTACTGTGTATATTGAATGAGTATTTTGATTAATGGCCCTCCATTTAATTTTATTTGATGGTTTATCATGATTAACTTGAGACATAAATTATTAGGAAGCCTATAATAGAGACAGATTTAACTTAACTGAAAGCATCCTCTTCAAATAATTTTAAAACTTTATTTTCTCAAGACAGAATGCCACGCATTTCCTCCCATTCAGAACAGTTTCACAGTGTTTTTTTCTGATCTGGGGAAATTAGATGGTAGTAATAAGCCATATATAAGAAATTAATATAATAATATGATGATATGGTTCTGATAATATAAAAAGACTATGGCAAGTCATAATAATACCTCATGTTATCAAGAAGGCTAAATTGGTAGGCACTATTTGATATATCAAATCTTATCAAGATAGGAGAAACAACGCTAACCCAGAGGGCTGTATGTATGTAATGTAATGTATCCAGCGAATGGGCTGAGTTCGAAGCCTTGGGAGCAGAACACACAGGGTGAAGGGAAGGTGATGCAGAGACATCACCCTGCAGGTTTTCCAGACCTTCTCGCATTCTTTGTTCAGTTATAAACACACACCTATGAAGCAGTTATTATAATCTATTTTCACTAATGAAATTGAGACATAAGAGACTGAATGGTTTTTAACTACATTACTTACTCTAAACAGCACATAAAGAGTCAAATACAGATCATTCGGATTTATAATTGCATTATCTTTGCATTATATTTTTAGGTTTCTCAAGCAGTAACTTGGAATAAGTTAGTGATATGATAAAATATATTTTATCTAAAAAATTCTGTATTTTCTACCTCTATGATATCTCACAATGCACAAGGAAAATGACCACAGTAATAATGACTCCTAACAGGTTACTCTAAAGATTGATGAGGAAATATGACCAACCAAACGGTGGTTAAATTTTTAAAAATGGCTATTGTTGTCATCATTTATTCATTACCAATTCTATTATTATGGTTATTTATTGTGAAAATACCAGTGATATCTAGAGATGTAATAATACTAGTGAAAATATACTTTATTGGGGGAAAACTCTAGAAATTATAGTTTAACATAAAGAAAATTCTCCAAAAATGGTGAACATTTGGTGATAACTTAGGCATCCTGGTATATGGACCCCTCTGTTAATGAGAACAATATAAAGCAAAAAGGTTGTGTTTTGTCCCACTATATATGTCATATTGCAGTGAATCACGACGAAAAAGGAACTTTGACAATTAAGGGCACAGGGGGTAACTGATTTGAATTTAAGTGACAGTCTCATTTCATTTCACCCCCCACCCCATCTACTAAGTTGTTGGCTGTTACTATCATGCCAAACATCTATGCGCCCCCAAATTTCATCTTTGTTTTTCAAGAAGGGTGTCTAGGATATCAGTTCTATCTCCTCTACTCCTGATTTTTCTTTTTGGAGGGAGCACTTGGCATGAGCCACATGTGAGCTGGCCCGTTGGTACACTGTGGCCCAACATCACGCGGAACCACCAGACAGGCTTTTGATTTACTTTCAGCCTATTTGATATTTTAAATCACTGGTCCTTTCCTCTCTGACTAATTCTCTTTTCATTCATTACTTCCATGCAGGGTGGGTGGCAGATATGAACAAATCACAGAATTTAACACATTTCACTTTGTTCTTTTGCAGCAGTTCTCATAATGGTTTTCCTGAGGAAAATCAATTAAACGATTGACTTAAACACTATTGTGGGATCAATTATAATTCCAATTAACTGCGCCATCTGGGCTGCTCATTGCTACTCTTAGGGAAAAAGCTGTGAGAGTGAGAAAGTTTATCTCCTATTCTTACTTATCATAGTCTAGGATCCACCTGCAGACACTAGTCCTGAACCCATAAGACCCAAAAATAGTCTCCAAGCTGGTGATACCTGGTCTCTATCAGTGACAATTTTTCTGTGTACAGAGGGCCTCAGTGACATCCTTCTCGCCTCACCACCAGAGGTAACCATTACTAATTGCTTTATTGTGTGCCAGTCACCCTGCTAATGCACTTTGCATGCCTTATTAATTTGAATCCTCTAAGGTAGACCATATTGTTTTCTTTTAAATAGGAGGAACCTGACTCTCAGAGAGGAAATGTACCATGTCCAAAACCACAGGAGATTCAGTTGTGGATCCCTGTGACACAGGTGCACCCTGTCCATGCAGGCTGCTTTGAGTCTCTATCGGGGAGGCTCCTGGGACCCTGCACTAACAGGCTTCTAATGAAATCAACAAACTAGAGAAACTGTAGAAATTTTACATCAAAAGTGAGATTCTTCACTCCTGAATACTTTGCAAGATAAAGATTGCCAGAGACACACATCCACCCACATTGGACTTGCTAAATCAAAAGCACTAGAGGTAAGACACAGGACCAGAAGCAAAACACTTTCCAGAGGGTGGGGGTTACGTACATAAGGGTCTGAGATCCACTGCGGTGTCTTGCTCTTAGACACCACAAGTGCACATAATAAAAGCTTCCCAGAGACAATGCCCTGACCCCTGGTGGTCCAGTTCAGAAGTGTAACTCGGTTGGTGGGGATTTGGAGAGAATACTTCGAGTCTTACTCAAGGTTCACCTGTTGGTTGGCAATTCAGTTGATTAAGTTTCAGCTGCCTCTGGCCAAACACCGATCACTTTATTGAATTCTATTTCACAGGAAGCATTTAAAAGCAGCTGGTTTTCTGACTTTTTATGTAGCAGTGACAAAAAGGATACCCCTTCAATTACAGTGATTATTGATTGTCTGTCCTTTGAGGATGACACAGATTTGAAAAGCCAAGAATTATTGACCTTAAAAATGCTGGAGTACATACACACAAGAACATGATCAGTCTCTGCTCCCCCCTCAGCTGCCTTTCCCTGTGCTCATCGTTAGAACATCATGTCTGGGTTCTGGCTCTCTGCTAATGTACACTTAACTTCTCAGCACCTCCCTCTTTTCTTTTAGTAAGAACATTCAGCTTTCAAGAGGAACCTCTTCTCTCTGATGCTCTTCTTGAAATGATGTCCCACTCTCCTATTTGTTAGACTTTTCTGTTATCAAAAATTGTCTACGTGTTATAAACTCAACGTCTGCCTTGACAGAGGCGTCCCCACCATCAAGGCCACTGGCTGTGTACTAAAAGACAAGGTCTAGTAATGAAAAGTTATATTGATAAGCACTTCCTTAACATTTGTCCATTTCCTCCTCTCCCTCAGGTCAAATAGATAACGCATAATGACAATCCCATGCGTCAAACCCAGACTTACCATGGAACTTCAGCTGAGTGGGCCCTCCTAGTCTCCAAGCCAGAGCATTTATGTTTCACCTACTCCTCATGGGATCCTCAGCCCCTGCAACACAGCAGGACACTAACACACAGAAAAGGAAACGCAGGCTCTCCCTAACTCATACCACCCATTTCATCTTTCCCAAATCAAACTCCTATACATTTATTTCAGGACAAGGACAGGGAGTCACAAATAAGAAGAAAAACAAAATCAAAAATGTAATGATTCCTATGTGACTCCCAAGCCCTGCACATGTCGGGAATTCACTCTAAACTGCATCAAGTTAAAAATGAATCCACTTCTTATCTGGGGTCACACCCAGAAAAAGGTTCTGTGTGTGGCTTTTGTGAGGACTGCAGAGTTTCAGAGTTCCACGCGCTACTACGATCTAACTACAATTGCACCCCTTTTGTATTCAGGTAAATAATGAGTACATCTCAGTTGGAAGTAAGTTTCTTTATATAATTTTTATTATTTAAAACATCTTAGGTTCTACTTTTTGTTAACTCCATGCTGCTCAATTAAAGCCAGGATAACTTGAATTTTTGTTTGAAGAAAAATAGACTTCATTTTTCAGGCCTTGTAGACAGAATCCCAGGTTAGTCTTTGTGCACATGATGTTCATTCCAGACCCTAGAAACAAGTTACTGAGCGAGCGAATGTGCTGCATGGACAGTACAGATACAATACAATACAATACACATGTATTGTGGAAATTTCTCCACCTACACAGAAAGCCTCCTGATTGAATTTGGCTAACAAATCACTCCAAAAAGTGTCAGAAATAGAGGCTGTTCCTGCTTCAGGCAAAATCTGCCGCTCAGATTCATGCTATTTATTTTGAGCTTGTAACTGGCTCTCCCTGTGTTACTTCAACATATGTATTATTTAAGATCAGTTGAAAGTTAATATAACTTCAAAAAGAAAAAACTCTTTTACTTTAAGTTATTCATAAAGGACATTCATTTTCCATAGAAAACAGCTTTTGTTCTCCAAATCACATTTGAACTGTTCAATTAATGAATTCCTAAATATAAAGGCAATTAAAAAATAGCTTCAAATGCATTGGAAAGCATAGTATCCTTCACCAACCATTTGTGAAATAGAATCTCTTTACTTTCCATCATAAAATACAGAGAAATTATGGGGAAAGAAATCATAATAGTCGAAAATTTTGCCCATACAAAAGAAACCTGGTTTGTCTTATGGGTTCCTTCTAACAGAACTAAAATATTTTGCTGCCAGCTGCTTATAAAGGTTTCGAATTATTGGTTTTATCCACACAAACGGGAGAAACCAGTTTTGGCAAATACTCTCAGTTGCCAAATGACACTTCCCTTCCCCCTCAGAATCTAGGAAATGCACGAGTCTGTCTATTCCGTAGCTTCTTCCATAGCTGATAAAGCACCTGAACCCCTCAAAAGTCACTAGTACCAACCGAGGTTTCATTTGTCCAGAGTCTCCTCAGAAGCCTTAAAGAAATTTTCCCATGGTTTGCTCGGACCCTACCTGAGCCCAGTGCAGGCGCGGGCCGCAGGGAGGCAAGTAGCCTTCAGAGGGGAGATCAGCGCTGCCTGTAGGGGCGGAGCGGGACGGTGCACAGCGCAGGCACCTGGAGGAAGGGAAGGCGGAGGAATTCGTGCTCCACAGCAAACATGAGACGGTGCCAACAAAAATACCATTCTCTTTCCAAGGAGTTCAAGGCACTTGGTAAACATTAACTCATGAGACCAAGTAGTCATGGGGCAATTTTTACTTTAGTATGTGCTAGAGATAACTATTGCAAGCAGCATCATTAGAAAAAGGACACTGTTCACTGTGTCATTGTTTCTCAGGTTATTTATGGAGCACCTACTATGTACAGGTCATGCGAGGTGAAGGGATTCTAAGGGGACTATCATATTACTCCACACTCTTTTCCTTGCCCACTCCGGGCACTAAGGATGAGGCTACACTGCTTATCACTCTGATTCGCACTTTATTCTTGCCAAATTGTTTGATGGAACAGAGTCCATTCTCCAGAATGCTCACCATGTGCTAAGTGCTGAGCAAACACACACCACAAAAAGAGTAAATTGTCTCTAAATCGCCTTGTAAGCATAGGAATTGAGGAATGTAAATTCAAAATGCTTTCTTTTGATACACCATAAACAAATCTTCTGTGAGCAATCTTTCGGTACCTGTGGAACTGTTAGAGGAGACAAGCAGTTAAGACCAGTAATCTCATGCCAAGCAGTTTATATGAACAATCTACATTTATGGTTAGTCAGGTAAGCAAGCAGAGTCTTTATCCATGGGTCTTTTCTGACCTTTTTCTTTTATGTGATAAAATGGCAATTCAGCCATAGAAAAGGATTGATACCATTTCTAAATCTTTCTCTTTGGGCATTGAACTCCACAAAGTAGACTATGTGGGTTCCAAAATTAAAGGAGAGAAGAGGTTTGTGATTGTGTTTTAATAATGTGTGGGATCAACCAGATAGAATCAACCTGTTGTCTTTCAAAGAAGATGCAAGGTAAGAATTCCAGTCTGGTCAGGGAGTCATTAACCCAGTGCAGTATGAGCAAACATAGAGCCTACTGAGGGTCACGTGTAGAAAGTTACACACATTGTAAGTCACAGGGAACTATAAAACCATTTACAGCCTAACTTTCCCCCAATAAAGACTGACTGAATGACATGTCATGTAGGTATAATAGAGGAAAAACACACAAACCCAGTGAGAGTCAATCTCCGTGCCTCAGCAGTTAAATAACATCTTCATTGGGTCCCAAACTACCCCACATAACCTTTCTAATCACTCTAGCTACAGCCACAGCACTGATTTTCATAATATTGTGTCATTCTTTTCTGGTGCCCTCTGCTTTGAAACCTGCTCTCTCCCAGGATTTACACACACACACACACACACACACACACACACACACAAACACACTCACTTCGTTCACATGGAAAATGTCATCCTTCAAGATTGGATGACATATCAAAAAGCTTTTAGAACAAATCCTGGTAAGGATGAGGAGAAAAGGGAACTCTTGTATGCTGTTCTTGGGCATGTAGGTAACTATAGCCATCATAGAAAATAGTACAGCGGGTCCTCATAAAAACTAGATTACAAGTACCACAAGATCAAGCAAGCCCACTGCCAGGATACACGCAAAGTAATGCAATCTAAATGCTGAGGAGACAGCCTCCCTTACATGTTTACTGTAGCTCTACCACAGCACCCAAGGGTTGTGGTGTAGATCTACAATGTCTACCCAGAATCTCGTGTGCTCAGGACCAGGGTCTGGGCAGAGGGGTGCTCAGGGGTGTGACCTTATGGAATGTGTTATCAGCCGTGGTGCTGCTCCCCTCCTTCTGCTTCTAGGGCCACCATGGCATGTGCAACTTTCCCCTTCTGCCATACCAATTCTCCCTTGGCCAACAACTATGGGCTAAGTCCGCTGAAAACCCTGAGTCAAAAATTATCCTTTAAATTGCAGAGGTCAAGTATGTCATCACATTGATGGGAAAGCAATTAACGTACCAAGCCATAGAACAAAACTAGGTATGCACTGATGGATGGATGAGTTCAGAACATGTGGGATATATACACAAGGAAATATTATCCAGCCATAAAGAGAACAAAGGTGTGTCTTCTGCAGTAGCAAGGATGGCACTAAAACATGCTACATGAAATAAGCTAAGGGAGAAAGACAAGGACCACATGTTCTCATTTACATGCAAAAGCTGAAGCGGATCTCAAGGAAGAGGGAAATGCAATACCAGGTATCAGAGGATGGAAGGGGATGGGGAGACATAGGAAGGGGATAGTGAAGGGGTACAGGGCCACGGGTGGGTAGAAGAGATAACTTCTAGTGTTCTACAGCATAGTGAGAAAGCTGTGATGACTAAATTAATCAAAACAACTAACAAGGATTTGAAATGTCTCCAATACAAAGAAATTTTATGTATAATATATAACATGTAATATTTATTTGAGGTGATAGATATGTCAATTACTCTGATCTGACCATTTTACATGGTTTATTGTACCGAAATTTGACACTGTAGTCTATATATACACAATTATTCAATTGTTATGCACCAACTAAATATACATGTATAAAAATTTAAGGCACCAATTAAATATACATACATGTAGAAAGATCGCATGACATCTTTTTATTTCTTCCCTAATTCCATTATCTCACTCACACATATACATAGACACAAAAAGACACACACAAAAACACTAAAGCCCAAATGTCTCATGTACGGAGATCACGCTTATTCCTATGTGCCTTCAGCAACTAGTGTTAAGACTTTGTAGAACTTGAATTTTCTAGAATACATCAATACAGCCCTTGCTAAGGCTGGCATGGTAATTGATATGCTTAGGATTTTTAAAATCCTTTTATTAAACAGAGCTGTTCACAAAAAGAATCAAATCAATTAAGTAAATTAATTTAAAAACAGATCTATTATTTTCAACTAAAGAACTATGCATTGAT